>CAVMGG010001055.1:0-36756 GCA_963680895.1 Fragum sueziense | reverse complement strand
CCATTGGACTGATCTTTGAACCATAATAAAGTAAATTACTTCGTCGGTCTTTTCTTCTCTTAGAGACATGATTAATTGAATGTTTCATTTTCAGTCACACAATTCAATATATACATGTATAACTTCAGACTTACATATTGAATATTCGAATGACTATTACCTCATTAATCTTTGCTTTTAATAGAACTATTTATAGTGAGGAGGACCGGAAGATGTTGTGTGGTATGCAGAGAATGGTAAAGTGCAGAGAGAGGCGGCTGCATAGAGAAGCAAATTTTGCAAAATTTGCTTCCCAAAAACGCTTTATCAACTTTATAGTCCGGTCACGATTTTATGGCATATGTTTACAAAATTTACCTCTGCACGTAAACAATTTAAATATCGAACTTCAAACTACTGCAATTTTGCAAGATTCGGACCACCGCATGCTTATTTGAATTGCAAATTAAAATCGTTGGTCCTTATTTACATGGATAAACTTTGTAAACAGTCGCACAATATGGTAACTGAATAGCATTTATGAATATGTGTCACTGTGTAAAAAAGCTACGACAACCAGAATGGTCAAATATCTACATAATTTGAGAAATTAACCATTTCCATGAACAAGGTCGGCTTTTCTCATTCTATGTAGAAAATCCGTAGGTAAACATTGAAACAAAGGAAGAAAATGCTGATGATCAGAATATTCTCCTTTTGCTTCAATATTTTCGATGCTATTTCATACACAAATCCGTACTTTATCAACATCCATGTATTCGTATACTGCAGCTTTCAAACTGGAGTATTCTACATTCTTGTCGTTTGGAAAAAGGGTTCAACGGCGCAAAAACCTTCAATGCAGCAGTTTTATGCGGCATTCATCTAAAAATCTCCAAGTCTAAAATGGCAAATGATCAATTTCCTGCATATTGCACCAATGTTTCAAACCAACAGTAACAACAATACCTGCCAATTTTGGAGTCTGCAGAAATTTGTCATTTCGCTAGGTTATAAATTTATATAGCATTGTTTATGGACAAATGTTGTCCATTTGATCGAGTTACAGGCACTTTTCTGCTGTAATTTGTCTACATTCGGCCGTAGAATAGATATAGATATAGACAATTTGCAAACACGACCCTGGTTTTACGCTCCTAATAGGTTTAGCTTCGGAAAACATTGAGACAAAAGAAGAAAATGCTGATAATCAACAATTTCTCCTTTTGTTCCAATGTTTCTGTGCTATAATTTTTGTACAGACATCACTCATATTTGTGTTATTATGTAATTTGCCTTGCTTCAGACATAACTATAATGCGGTATGTAAAAAGGCTAACCAAAACCCTGCAATATTACTGAATCACACCCCGGTACCATCGAACCCGATTGACAAAATATTCGTAGTGCTTCGGAAGAGCCCATTTTCTACACCCGGTCTACTGACCTAAGTTATTCGTTGTTCATCACCGAAGTAGGTAAGCCGAAATTGGCCAAATCTGTCGCAAAATAACCTCGATTTACTTACCACGAACAACTACGAAGTGCACCAATTTTTCCACGATTTTCAAAATTGTGAGAAAAATTTGCACATGCGCATATTTTTTATCCCGAATTGGTACCGATTTGAATCGGGATAAATTACGACTCTCCCGAAGCTAGCCCATTTCACGACGAAATCGGGATTAAATCGGGTAAGTGGGGCCGGGGGATTCATGGATGGAGCGTATTTTATGATATTAATCCCATCTCATACATAATGCGGTTCCAGAATGATGTCGGATATGAACCAAAACCAAATTTTTTCTTCATAGGTCGTCAAAACTAAGTACATACATGCGTGTTTTTGACAATTGTTTAACGCATTCCCACATAATGATGCTTTTGACTCCCTGCAAGATAATGGCTTTAGAAAGCATTGTGGTGAATGGAAAATTTGCTTGTCATAAGCAATTTCTTCATTTCCCACGTTTTCTTATGAGAAAGACAAGCAATGTCTTCATTCCCCAAAAATGTTTTCTACAAAGAAAGACCAAAAAGGTAAAATTTCATTCACTTGAAATTATCGTCTGCAAAATCTTTGATTTTGGACAAGTCTAAAATTTTGCCGTCTAGTAATGGGGTAAGACTGTTCCAATTATAAAGCTGATGTTGCAGTATGTATGGCATTAAATAACAAAATATAAACGTGAACGCGACTTATGTAAAACATTTTTATATTTTCTCATATCATACAGTCACAGGAATAAGTTCATAAATAGCGTATTATCAACCTTACTCAATTGAACAATTTATTTTTTCTATAAAAACGCTTCTGACAGGTATATAGTAGATGTGGCGTTCTGTTTTGAAACAGCATTTAATTTGAAAATATTTCCGTGCCGTAACAAGAATGGTGAAAAGTATATTGATCTTAGTGGTTAATATATTGTGCATTCAAAGAAAAAGTGATATTCATCATCAATAACAACATGACACAAAATGGACAAAACGAAATTCTTTATCAAATATGTCTTTTTTATTCAATAAATCACTCTATGCTATAATGTACGAACATTATAAATCCATTGATATTTAATTTGTCATGTGAAGCAACTTTGAATTTCGACCGTTCAAAAATGATCTATAGTTTAGGAAAGTGTTAACGTAAAATACAATAATTAATAAATATTGTACAGTGTATTTTTGTTTATCACATACTTTCACTTTTTAATGAATTTATATAGAAAATCTAGCCTCTTTGCATAAGAACGCCAGTAAATGTATTCCAGTGTTGGTTTGAAATATTTTGTCCCGATCCAGCGTAAGTGACTTTAACATAGACTCGGTCACCCTTCACCAAATAAGTGGTGACGGTATCAGAAGCGCAGTCCTTCCATACCAAATCGCCAGCTCGAACCTCGCCTATCTTGACCTCCCCGTTAAACACAGATGCTGCAATAGCGTGTACGTTGTTTGCACAAATAGTGACTGCAAACAGATAGACTCCATTGACAGGAGCTGTGAAGATGCCATGTCCTGGGTTGTACGCATCTCCGGTATTTGAAATAACTGTGTCGAAGGGAATGATAAAACCTGGAGTAACCGACAGACTTTTTGACAACCTGGCGTTAAAGTGTACAAGCTTGGTATCTTGACCTTGTGGATTCTCTAAACGTTTAACGCGTTCCTCCAAACTTGCTTTTTCCATTTCCAATCGGATCAGTCGCTGTAACAGCTGATACTCGTACGTGAATCTCGTGCATGCCTGTTCATCAGGACAAACTGGATCACCGAGTACAAGACCAGCGATACAGCAAAGCAACAAGAACTCCTTTACCATGATCTGACTTGGTTTTATCTCTGGAAAATATAGGGATTACTCTTTCAATTGATAAGTATTCAATCTTAATCAGATTCTAATAAAAACAATTCATTTGATAATACATGCGTAGAAAGTACGACGTCGTTTTGGCTTATTTCATACATAATATATCATATGGAAAATATTGTTAAAGAAACTGTATTCTTTACATAAAAGACGGCCATGCGATTCTCCTATAATAATAATAATAATAATAATAATAATAATAATAATAATAATAATAATAATAATAATAATAATAATAATAATAATAATAATAATAATAATAATAATAATAATAATAATAATAATAATAATAATAATAATAAGTATAAGTATAAGTATAAGTATAATAATAATAATAAGTATAAGTATAAGTAAAAGTATAAGTTTAATAAGTATAATAATACTTACACTTTACGTCTGTTCAAAGTGACCGGGTTGGTAAAATTAAGCTATCAAAGCCGGAATATATGTCTTTGATCGAATTTGGAATTATTTTAGCGTAATCTTGCATCTATATATGAGCCGGGACCTGGAAAAGGTGCCTTGAGGCTTTTGAGCCCAACATGCTTCCAGGTCAGCCTGTGTATACACGCAGTCCGATCAATAACCATGTTGGTCTCCAATAGCTTTTCCATGACCTGTAGCAACAGTAGAGGAGTAGTACTTATCCTGGTCAGACTGCATAGGGCAGATGGTGGCCTTGAAACGTGGCTGTCTCAAATGTTATAAGGGACCTTTTTCCAGATTCTGGCTCATATATATTTCATTGTAACTACGAGGAAGTACGTATTGTGTATTTTGACGACCATTGTTTTTCATTGCCAAATGTTAGTCTCCCACATCGTTCGAAATCACAAAGAATCTACCATGCAATGGTATAGTGTGCTCTTATATTGATCTTGTTATTGAAATAAAAAGATACCCTGTCTGACCGAATTTGGAAATAAATCTGTCGTTTCATGGTCTACTTTAACATTTAATTATGTTTATTTGTGGTAAACATACAAGCTCAAATATTAAGGAAATATGTCCGCAAAAGAGTGGCAATTTATCAATATCAAAGCAGAAATGCATGAAAAATGGCGGACCATCCAGCCGGTACTCCAGCCGCCGCAAAAAGGTCATAGCTGAAAGAAACGTTACCAAACGGCAACATTTAAAGAGACATTTCAGAATTTTTTGTCATAAAATTTACTTTTATTTTTATCTGAAAGAGCATATTTCCTTATGAAAATTCTGAAAATTTCAAGCCAAAATATTGCGCCGTTTACGAGAAATTTATAATTTTGTGTTAAAATTGAACAAATTGTTGTGGACAACAGTTCGGATTTATATGCAATTTATCGATTATGTCTCAACTTTAAACGCGTGTTTCTCGCTTATTGGCAACAACTTCAAAAAACTAATAGTATTTATACTCATTAGAATAACCAATCTTGGCATCAAGACATACTTTAAAAAATTGAAATTGGAATGAAATGTCCCTTTAAAGCTGGTCTAAATTCAAAGATGATGCAGCTAATAATTTTGAGTCAATGAAATTTCCTATATTTTTTTTACCTTTGAAGGGAACATTGTTGGAAATGAAGAAATTGCTTATTTCAAGCAATTTCCTCGTTTCCCTACAATATTTCCAAAGTCTTTGTCTTATTGTGTGTCAAAATGGGTCATTGTTTGGGAATAGGTTAAACCCAATTCAATCCATCAATCAATTCTGTGTAAACGTATGTCTTATCCATTTGTTTGGAAAAAAAGTAGGCCTGCCTTCGTTATTGTAGGAATTAACCCCTTTCTATTATCGTTTTAGTCCTTACCCACAGAACACTTCCGGTGGCAAACAATGAGTTTGTGGGAAATGAACATTGTATATCATCTAGAGGAAATCAAATTGGTTTTAACCTGCATCGTCCATCAATGCAAAAATCGGAAGATAAATGACGGAAGTAAAGAGAATCTTCACTTTTTCCGATTTCCACAAGATCAATGCAAGCGCAGATAATGGATAAAGGTAGTGAATAGGGATGAGTCCTGGCAGCCGACCCAAAACAGCAGAGTCTATTCAGACCATTTTGTAGCGGGTTGTCATAGTGACAACTCAGATGACGACATAGACAAACGAAATCAGAAATATTCCCACTACAGTTATGCTGCATACCAATTCGTTGTTTAGCCGGTAATTTAAGATGGTTATATCATTGGATTTACAGTCAACCGTTCCCCGTTTCATAATTTCGTATTTTGCCTCCAAGGACGACTTCCGGTGGCCGTTGTGGGGGGTCTTAGTGGAAATAGGCTAATTAAATAAAGATAATGATGTCCCAGTAATTCGTGGCATTCTACTAAATTCTCCATATCCAAAATGGCAAATTTGACCAATTCCTGCATATTGCAGCAATTTTTCAAACCAGCAGTAAAAACAGTTCCTGCCAATTTTGGAGTCTGCAGAAATTTGTCATTCCCTAGATTATAAATTGATATAGCAATGTTTATGGACAAACGTTGTCCATTTTATCGAGTTACAGGCATTTTTCTGCTGTAATTTGTCTACATTCGGCCGTAGAATAGATCTAGATAAACAATTTGCAAACACGACCCTGGTTTTACGCTCCTAATAGTTTAAGCTTCGGAAAACAATGAGACAAAAGAAGAAAATGCTGATAATCAGCATTTTCTCCTTTTGTGCCACTGTTTTTTTAGCTTAACTATTTGACGCGAATGAAGTAAATAATTATGTAATTTGTAAAGCTTAGCCCGAATGATACTACAATGCGACGCAAAAAAGACTAAGCAAAACATGTTAAGGTATTCCACCCCTAATGAGATTCCCGCGACGTCGGAATTATCAGGCAATAAAGATAATATTTATGTGTACATAATATATCAATTCGCAGAATGACTGTCGTCTGCTGCAGGCCTGAATTCTTGTCATTTGGTAAAGGATTAAACAATCGCGCCTACAGTAATAAAAAAGAACGGTGGAACGTTCCACCGCCGAATGTTTACGACGTCACTCGGATAATTCCTATGTCGTGTGAATCTCAAATCTCAATACAGGTGGACTACCTTAATACTTCAGATTTCCGGCTCTAAGCTAACGAGGCTGACAAAAAGGGATATGAAAATAAATACCTCGGGGGATAAAGATGGTTCAAAGGACGTGTTTTATTAATTGTCTTACTGTCTAGGCGTATTGAACCGGCCTTGGAAACATGCCTAAAATTAATGCATTCTTTTATACCCCTCATGAAACCTTTTCCATGGTAAAACCGTCTGCCTTGGAAGCAGGATGTCGAATCGTTTGTTCGTTCTTTAAAAATAATCAAACATTCATTCAAGAATTTGCTCATCCAACAATTTCTTCAAAATTATTCATTTCTTTACTTCAAAATTCATTCATTAAAAATTCATTATGATTTATTCGTTCGTTCGTTCGTACCTTCCTTCCTTCCTCTCTTCCTTCCTTCCTTCCTGCATTCATTCATTCATTTATGCCTTCATTCATTCATTCAATTAAACATTCATTCAATTAAACAATCAATTAATCTAACAATTACTCATTTATCAAGTTAATGGACAATTATTTTGTTCGTCCAATTTCTCTCCATTTAATGTTAAATCTCCACTAGAATTTGAACTTCCAAGAAAGACACAAACCCATTTAACTATCAGTATAATAGTATTCAGACATTTCCCCGGAATGAAAATGCTCTTAACGTCAGACTTAATGCTCCAAAATTAATTTTCGAGAAAACTTCAAATGAATCATTGTTCTCGTTTTCCCGTTCAACAGAAGTTTTTTCCTCCTGTCTTTCGATCGAACCGAGCGTCTCAAGAAAATTAATGAATTCTAGTGAGGGTTCAAAGAACTACTTAACCATTTTCTGAACGGCATTAGTCAGAAATACCCAAAATGGGAGTTAAGGCAGTATTCAGTTTTGACGCCCCTAAAAGGAAAGGCTTTGGAAAAAATGAGACAAAAGAGGAAAATGCTGATAATTTTATTTTCTCCTTTTGCCTCGACATTGTGTGTGCTATATTGTTCATCTATGATATATCGAATTTCGGACCGACTGGTTAAGATGAAAAGTATGCACATGATGTATACAGACCAAAAGTTAGACTCATTTTGGCATTTACCATTGTTGATATTGAATTCGATTAAAAAACAAAACAAACTCCAAACTTTTGTTCTCGTCCGATGTCACATTGTTTAGGGCAAAACGGTAGACAGTGCTCAAATAAAAAATAAAAATGAAATTACAGAAAACAATTTCATTTTTATTGGCATTTCAAAAGAGAAGGTTCTGAAAATATACAGCATTTCGTTGCAGATGACAAAATGTATGCCTACTCGTATTGGAAATTTCGATACTATAACACAGAATATTAAAGTAAATAACAGAATAATTATGCTGCTTGTTAGCATTTTCTTCTCCAGCAAGGTTATCTATACCCATATCCTGTTAGTCAAAGGTATCATTTTTCGGAATGGGTTAAGAAAGTGAAAGTCTATACCGGCTACTAAAAACTGTTCTCATATTCTATACAATCATTCTAACAAACATCGGACTTGATACCAAGTACTTCGAACCGACAAAGTTTAAAATGTTCCTGGTAATTAAGGCTACACTTCATACAAATAAACGTTTTTAAACATATGATTTTTTGACAAAATGCTGATCAGCTCATTTTAAGTTAGCCTGAATAAAAGTATTTACAAATGTACTCTTTAAGGGGGAATGCTCCAGTTTCCCATTTTTTTCCCAATAATAGAATTTATTTATATTTTGTATGTTGAAATTACATGATATTACCAATTGAAAAATAAAATAAAAACGGATGGTCAGCGATCTTGTTTGAATTTTATAGGCATTCGTATCACATACCCCTACATCGAAAAAATGCACAATTTCTTGCACCGGTCCAAGGTCACTAAAATGCTAATAAAATGCTGTATATTCATTGTTTAGTCCCGAAAACGGATTTAAAGTAACGTCTTACATTTAATAAGAACAGAAAACCCAAAATATGCGCTAATATAAACGCGTAAGTGTATAAAACAGCATGTTCACGTGTTCGGTTAGATCAACGAAGCTGGAGTTTTTTTATGTCAAAATTTGCATATTTTTGGAAATATTTCAAGTTCTACATAATAGAATTTGATAAAACTCCCTCATTGTATTAAGCAACATGTCCTGGTAATAATTCAAAAAGAAAATGTATAGGTCAGCGCACTTATTAGTGAATTACAGCCATTTTTATCAGCTACACATGAATAAAATGACGCAAAACAGTGGTAACTGCGTACACACTTACGACTGTCTTGCTCTAAATAATCGATTTCCATCTTGTGGAAATCAGTTTCGCATAATAAATACACTTTTACCGTCGAAAATGGTAAATTGGAATAATGTGTTATATTATTGAAAATATGGTAGCGAAACATATTGGTACGAAACATTTAATTTACTACAGTAAAGACCGAGTGTTCCGAAAAACTGGAGCATTCCCCCTTAATTTGCCGTTTGCCACACTGTTTCAATATTTCAAATAGAAAATCTATCCTCTTTGCACAAGGACACCAGTAAATGTATTCCAGTGTTGGTTTGATATTGTTTGTGCCGCTTCTGGGGAGGTGACTTTAACATACACTCTGTCACCCTTCACCAAATAAGTGGTGACGGTATCAGAAGCGCAGTCCTTCCAGGTATTGTCACCAACTCGAACTTCCCCTATTTTGACCTCCCCCTTAAACACTGATGCCCCATATGGTGTGTGTTGCTTGCACAAATTGTGACTGCAAACAGATAGACTCCATTGACAGGAGCTGTGAAGATGCCATGTCCTGGGTTGTATGCATCTCCGGTATTTGAAATAACTGTGTCGAAGGGAATGATAAAACCTGGAGTAACCGACAGACTCTTTGACAACATGGCGTTAAAGTATACAAGCATGGTATCTTGGCCTGCCGGATTCTCTAAACGTTTAACGCGTTCCTCCAAACTTGCTTTCTCCATTTCCAATCGGATGAGTCGCTGTAACAGCTGATACTCGTACGTGAATCTCGTGCATGCCTGTTCATCCGGACAAACTGGATCACCGAGTACAAGGCCTGCGATACAGCAAAGCAATAAGAACTCCTTTACCATGATGTCACCTAATTCTACGCGTTCCAACTCTTTAATGATAAAATTATTTTCTGGCTTGGTGTAATCTCTGGAAAATATAGGTATTGCTCTTTCAATTAATAAGACTAATTTAAACTAATAAAACAATGAATTTGATAATGCATGCGTGTTTAATACCACACCATTTTAGCAAATTTCATACTTTAGTATTTGGAAAATATAGTGAAGAAACTACATTCTCTTCTTCAAAACCCACCATGTGATTCTACTGTGGTAATAATAATAATAATAATAATAATAATAATAATAATAATAATAATAATAATAATAATAATAATAATAATAATAATAATGATAATAATAATAATAATAATAATAATAATAATACTTACACTTTTTAAGTCTGTTCAAACTGACCGAACGGTTGAAATTAAGCTATAAAAGCCGGAATAGCTGTGTCCTTGATCGAATTTGGAATTAAATGTGCAATCTTGCATCTATTTCATTGTAGCTACGACAGGCCCGTAGGAACAGGAGGGGCTAAGGGGATAAGCCCCTCCAAAGTTGGCCAAAAAGCCAAATTTTCCTTTTTTACACTGAAAATTCAGTGAAAATCCAATTTAGCCCCCCCCCCCCCTTTCAGACACTGGGACTTAAGCCCCCCCCCCCTCCCCCATATCATTGCTTCCTACGGACCTGTACGAGGAAGTTTATATTGTGTATTCTGACGACCATATTGTGTTTCATTGCCAAATGTTAGTCCGCCACATTGTTCGAAATCACAAAATCTACCATGCAATGTACAGGTATTCAATTTCTTTTTACAAAAAGATTATCATGCTCTCACATACTGATATTGTTATTGAATTACAAAAAAAACTGTCTGACCGAATTTAAAAATACATCTGCCTTTTCATGGTCTACTTTCCTGTAACTATTAGAGATTTAATATATTTGTGTATTTGTGTTGCATGCTTAAATCTCAAGGGAAAATACCCACAACAGATTGTGTCATTGAATCATAATACTTGTTAATTATACCCCCGCAAACGAAGTCTAGAGGGGGTATACTGGATCAGCCTGTCGGTCCACTGGTTGGTTGGTTGGTTTGTTGGTTGGTGTATCTCAAAAACTTTATAATAATAATAATAATAATAATAATAATAATAATAATAATAATAATAATAATAATAATAATAATAATAATAATAATAATAATAATATTTTATTTATTTATTCATTTTATTTCCTCCTAGTGGAGATTAATAAATAGTTTACAAAGAACAATTAACAATTAGAACATGAAATAAAGTAGTAGATGAACATGAACATGATTAAGGTAAGCGTTTTCAAAATATTTACACAATTACGGCGGGATAGAGAGTGAATAACTCTATAGTACGATTCTCATAATGGTTAAAGTAGCAGTTTGATGCACTTGTATGAATAACGCACAGAATATTGCAGGAACAGATCTCTTTTCTCTTGAGGTAGATCAGGGCTGATCTCGGCTCCGAGAACTTTAATACTAAAGTTCTCTTGAGAGTCCGAGATCAGCTCCTCTGCGATCGTTTGGTCAACATGAGTACGAATGTCATTTATAAATGTCATCTTGCAATTTTGCAACGATGAACATGCCGACAATACATGTTTTATTTCATCAGAAATGTTTTCAAAACACAGTGGACAGACAGAAGGGATTTCATGTGGAAGAACAACCCAAATTTTCGAAATCAATCTAATGATCTTTGGGTTAATCTTGTATTTATATAGATTATAGAGAACACATGGCCTTACTGCAGTATGGATGCGTCTAAATCTCGTGAAATCAGGGTCAGAGTGCATACGATTTTTCCAATCTTCTGTCTGTCTAACAGAAATAACATTATTTACCATTCTTTTCCAACTAAACTTTGATGGTAGCATATTTTGGTTAACTACGTAATTATGGAAAGAGGACATCAAACCATATTTACGTAAAATGCTGCATATGTCAGGAATAAACCCAAAAGAGACATTTCGTTTGTTTTGAATGAAAGAGAAGTATCGTTTAAGAAATATGTTTTTGCTTAAAGAATTACTTGTCAGACTCAAAAGCTTGTGGGCGAACGTAAGTTTTCTTTTCTCAACTGTGACTGATAAGGGATGAAGACCAACCATAGACTCGCACATGTCTGATCTAGTCCTGACGTTAAAATCTTGAATTTTCTTGACGACGAAATGTTGTAACTTTTCGACTGTTTAAATATCGTTCCGCGTCATTCCGTTCCACAGTTCGCAACCGTAAAGGGCCGTGGGTACTACGATTTTGCTATACAATTCAATGGAAGTTACGGGATTTAAGGCAGCAGATCGGATACCTAAATTAGCTAGCGCAAAAAAAGAGTTTTTGGCCTTTTGGCATCTTTCTTCGATTCTATAACGTAGCGTAAGCTTAGAATCTTGTCTAATGCCCAAATGCGTCGCATGACTTGACTCAGTTATAAACTTGTCACCTATTAGAAGACTTATAGGCGGGTCTGATTTTAATCTATTAAATACTACAATGCATGATTTGTCGGCATTAACTTCAAATTTCCACGTTGAAGTGTATCGATATACGATGTTGAATAATAATTGCATTTTGTCGGGTGACAGCGCTATTATAGAAAGATCATCTGCGAACGATGGATTCCCACACTTGATACTGTAACCAAGGTTGATTCCATATTTTGAATGTTCTAATTGCTCGAGCAGATCATTAACGTAAGCGAGGTAATAGAACGTTGACGTCACCCCTCCTTGTCTAACGCCCCTCTCTATATTGACGGGCGTTGACGTAACGCCGTCACAGCGTATACGACACGTTAGGTTGAAATATGAGTCTTGGATAATTCTTAATATTTTTCCACCGAGACCCAAGTTACTCAGTTTCTGAAATAGCGCTTCGTGCCAGACAGAATCGAAAGCGGCTTTGAAGTCGAGGAAGGAGACGTATACTCGGCTTCTTTTTTCACTGAGGTCGAAAATGGTTTCTTGTAGATTGAAGGCGGCTGTAATACAACTAAGCTCTTTCTGAAAGCCTTGTTGCTGCGCATTTGGGAAAGAAATATTGGTGTACTTGAGAAAGTTTTCGATTCTATTCAAAAACAGCTTTTCAAATACTTTACAGAAGCAGGGTATAAGGGATATGGGCCTGTAATTCGAGGGATCTGTTTTATCTTTCCCTTTACCTTTGAATATTGGCACAATAATACTTTCCCGCCATTTGTCAGGTATCTTCTCGTGTAGAAGGATACTATTGAATAAATCGCAAAGTTTTTGTGAAAGCGCTATACCACCGTATATGATATGTTCATTTTGTATTTGGTCATGTGAGGAGCTTTTGCCTTTTTTTAAATCTTTAAATAAACTTTGGATTTCGTTAAGGCAGAATGGCTCTACAAGCATATTATTGTTACACAAAACGTGAGCATTTTGGTTTTGTGGGTGGTGTGTAGCATTTTGTACGGGGCTGCGGAAAACATCTTGAAAATAGTCTGCGAACCCATTAGGGACGTTTTCCTCAGTGTATGAGGTATTATTGTAGGAAATACGAGAACTAATATTTGTTCTCACTCTGCGCTTACGCTTAACCATTTTCCAGAAGAGGTTTACGTCGACTTGTGCTGTTTCATTCAGCTCAGCGAACATGTCATTGACGTATTGATTGTAAGCGATACGTTGTTTTAGCCTAAACTCACGCTTAGCATTTTTATATTTACGATAACTTTCGTGCGTGTTACCTCTCGGCCGGCCATCAGCGATCCAAATTCGCCGCAAACGTCTAGATTCAGAATGGGAGTGTTTAATGTCACGTGACCAATAGGGTTTAGTGTGTTTGTTATGGCGTATCTTGGGTAACGTTTCGTTGGCGGCACGTAATACGGCTTCTGTGATAGCGTTATTTAAACTATTCGGAGTGTTGGGACAATTTTCATTTAGGTATATCAACTGAAGAAACTCAGATACTTTGTTTTGGAATAAGTGCAAGTGTTCGTCTGTAGCTTTATTCCACGCAATTAGGCTAATTTCATCTAATGTCGGTAAATCACGTGGTCTAAATTTTAACGTTACTATCTGGGGAAGGTGGTCAGAAGTATAAATTTCACTCTCTGGTATAGTTCGAACCCGTTCTACAATTTCTAGTAACTGTTTATCTACCAGAATATGGTCTAATTTAGTTTTATTCCTGATATAAGTGTAAACGTGGTTTTTGTCGAAAACGGATTGTAATCCGTTTTCGTGCACAAAATTTTGTAGCACTATAGACTTTTCTGTCGTATTAGTGTAATATTTTGATAGAGAAAGCTGTGCATTGAAATCGCCTAAAACGATAACATTACCCCTTTCAGAACAAGTTTTGGTTAGTGCATTAAGGTCACTTAATGTTTCATTGTAGCTATCTATATTATTGTTAGCTGGCATATAAGCCCCTAAAAGGAATACTGCTTCTGAAGTATGTAGTTTAAATTCGATACACAATAGTCTCTCGTTATTTAGACAGTCAATTTCCGTAATACAATGATTTAGCGACTTCTTATAGAGAATTGCTATACCACCTTTACCACACGTCGCAGTTCCATACTGATAGATGGTTGTATCACACACTGAAATATACTGATAGTTCGGATTGATACTACCTAGAAACGACTGTGAATGAACGAGTAACTTATGTTCAGATAATACACAAATATCAATGTCATATTTATCAAGCATATACGACAATTGGTACCCTGTAGACATTATACCTCGCACATTCCAGCACATAACATTGATAATGCACATTATTAATATAAAGTATATTATTGACGTGAATGTGATATGGTTGTAATAACGTTTACTAAATCGTAGATTAGCGTCTGTCTCTATCAGCATTACTACCAGACCAGTCATCGACGTTATCGTTCCAATCATCGTAGTCGTTTGAATTCCAGGCACTGTCGTGATTGTCGTTCGTATAGTTCTCGTCATCATCGTACTGCTGGTCGTACGATGGTTTGTGTTCACTATGATCGTATCGGTTGTATTTTGGTTTACGTCTAATGCCTGATTTCGGGTTATGACGACGATCATTGTCCCACGAAGCCTTATTTTTCCATTTGCGGAACGATATACCATGAGGCCAGAATTCACTTGATTCTACAACTTCGGTAAAATCTGCATGAATGTTAACTTTCGCAGCCGAACCGTATTTACCGTAGAACATAAGTACTTGTGTACATTTCACTTCGTTGTCAGTTATATAGTTATATATGTCGGAGTCACTGACGTCGGGATCTATATTCCCGAGGTAATATGAAACTATGTTTCTTCTGCGGACGGCGACAAATCCATTGTTTTTCTTGGCTGGCATATTTGTAGTTTCCCCCGGTCTTGACTTTTCATTGTTTTTCTGTTTAATTTCGTGATTTCGAGCGGATTTGAATCGTGACCCTGGACGAGTTGTCTCCCTTACTGGTTTGTCGGCTTTTCTTGATGCTTTTAGTGTATTTTCTTTTACGCTTTCAACAATACACTCGATCTGAATAGAGTCTGTATCCTGCATTTCACTTGATGTACTTGGTTTGTCATGCTGATTTTTGGTCGATTGTGTGGTAATGTTAGACGGGGTTATGGCAGGCGGGACTGTTACAGTTGGGTTAGTAACAGGCGGGGTTATAGCGGACTGGTTTGTAACCGGCGCTGTGGACTTTACTGCTGAAGCATATAACGTTTCGCTAGTTGACGTCTTTTGATTTTGTAATAAAATGTCATTAACGCTTTTGTTCATGGACGCTATATTAACGTTAAGGTTGGAAACCTCTGTTTGTAGATTGTCCACTGAGGAGGGATCTATCGCACCTGATCTTAGTCCGTTGACTGAAGCAAGGATGTTTCTAACGTTTACTGTAACTTGCTTGAAACCGTCATTTATACCTTTGAGTATCACATTATTTTGTTCTGTGGTTGATTTAATATTCGCAATGTCAGATTGGATATTAAGCAGCATTGTTACCACTTCAGGTAAATCTAATTGTCCTTGCTGTGTGTTTGGGGGATTGCCAGTAACCGGTGTAGCGTCGACGTCGTTATCACGTTGATCTAGAAGGTTGAAGTCCATGACGTTACCATTTGGGTTTTGAACAAACACGTCATATATTTCCTTCGACCTAGAGCCATTCGAGAACATATACATTACATAGCAATCATTAGCGTACTTTTCTGCTTTAGTAGAGCTGTTAGAATTTCTTCGGTTTAGCAGCTTTGCGTTATGAAAGCTCGGGTTGGATCTCACACGTTCAGCAAGACGTTCTCTGTAATCGCTGACCCGATCTGGGTCATTTCTACACAAGTTCAATAGTCTTTGGATAAATGTGTCTTTCGGTAGATTGTCGAGTTCTTCGTCCAAATCCTGATAGAATTGCTGCGGACGTAACTGCTGGGACACCATGGAGTCCGATTCGCCCGAGTATGATACATCACTTTCGTCAGTACTATTCATTCTGGTTCGATTCATAGCGGCTAGTTGACCGTCCACTCACACCATGAAACGAATACACCCTAGTGAGAGTCCCATATATTGCCCTCTTGACGGGTCAAGTTGTGAACGGTTTTTACTCTAATCCCTTTCCAACAATAATAGGGGATAGCCGTCGGGCGAATGTCAATATGGCGTTTTTTGCTTATTTTCTGCAATCGACAAGCATTTTTGCCACAAAAGTCATTTTCAAAGTTATATTTCTACAAACTGTTTTCCGTATAGTGAGCAGCACATATTTAGAAAGTCATATTCAAATTGTGAGACAATACCTCGATCTGTAACATGTCTTTTAATCCAATTTTTAACAGAGCACTATGCACACGTCCAAGCTGGTCGCACTCGATGTCACCATCTCACCATCTAGAATGTAGCTAATTAAGCTGACATCATATATGCAATTGACATAACAATGAAGAACTTATTTACAATGAGGCCTTCTAAAAATAAAACAACTGAAGGATGATTACAACAACAACAGTAATAATAATATGAATATGAACACTGACATAAGATTATCAAATAAAAGTCAGCGATTTCAAAGCGAAACAAAGACGTACACAACTCTTTTCATAAACAATCGTTTTCTAGCCTTAAATAGTTTTTCAGTAATCGTTTAAAAGTAGATATATTAGTAACATTTCGCATATGAATCGGCACTGCATTCCAATGTTTCATACCAGTAAAGGAGAATGATCTTTTTATTTTTTTCTGTTTTTTGGATTACAATAATGAGAGATTTGCTTATTTGTACTGGATCTTAGATGGTAAAATTGGTTGCTACTTGTAGAAACAAGATCTGACATGTAAGATGGGGCTAGTCCATGAATAGTTTTGAAAACCATAAGGATAGTAAAATACTTACAGCGATTTTTAAACGTTAACCATTTTTAGTCTGGTAGTCCAAACTCGAAATTTCAGAAGTGGGAGGCCGGAATGTGTATGGACAAAAGTTGTATTTTTCCGATTGACCAACATGTAGGCAACATGGTTTGGCCTGTCTGCAGATTCAAAATTGACTCTTAAGGTCAGAACAGGGGTCAAAGGTCATTGAGTGCAAAAATGACATATTTCGGTATTTTTCTGGATATCTAATCCTCAAACCCAGAAGCTAAATCTTCAATGATCAAAAGTTGTATTTTCTAGTTGTCCAGAATGTTCGCTACAAATTTTCACAAGTCTGTATATTCATTATTGGTTCTATAAGGTCAGAAAACGGGTCAAAGGTCACTAAGTGCAAAAATCCTTAAAATTCATATATGTCCTTTTCAAGACATCCAGACATGAAAGTTTGAGTTACGAAATGCCGAAATTTATGTTTTCTAATTATGAAATATGTTACGGAAATTTTTGGGTCCTGTCTGCAGATTCCCGACTAGTTATTGAGGTCAGAAAATTGGGTTAAAGGTCACTGGGTGCAAACACACTATTTGAAATTATTCCTGATTTGATTTGAAGGTTTTGAACGTTGGTGTTTGCTAATTAAAGAAATCAAAATTGTATTTTATGTCTGCCAAATGTGTAAAAGATATGTTTGCCCATATCTGCAAATTCAAAATTAGAATCCAGAGTTTGTACAAAGGGGTCAAAGGTCAAAGAGTGCAAAAATAATATATTTCGCTATTTGGCCAGATCTCTCTCAATTCTAGAAGCTAAATCTTTGATGACCCAAAGTTGTGTTTTCTAGTTGTCCAGAATATTTGCTACAAGTTTTGTCAAGTCTTTATATTCATTATTGGTTTTATAAGGTCAGAAAGGGGGTCAATGGTCACTAAGTGCAAAAATTCTTAAAATTCATATATGTCCATTTCAAGACTTCAGGACATGAAAGTTTGAGTTATGAATAGCCAAAATTTATGTTTTCTAACTATGAAATATGTTGCGGATTTTTTTTGGGTCCTGTCTTCAAATTCCCAACTAGTTATTGAGGTCAGAAAATTGGGTCAAAGGTCACTGAGTGCAAACACACTATTTGGAATTATTCCTGATTTGATTTGAAGGTTTTGAACGTTGGTGTTTGCTAATTAAAGAAATTTGTTATATCTTATGCCTGCTAAATGTGTAAAAGACAGGTTTGCGCATATCTACAGATTCAAAATTAGAATCAAGAGTTTGTACAACAGGGTCAAAGGTCAAAAAGTGCAGTTTTTGAAATTTTCATATATGTGTGTTCCAAGACTCCTAAACATGGAACGGATAGCTATGAAAAGATAATACTTTTCCAGTTTTCCAGTTGCTATACAATTATGTGTTTGGGATCTTTTGTTTCCTATCTACATATCCTTGGTTGGTTTTTAAGGTACGAAAAGGGAGCAAAAGGTCAGCGAGTGCAAGAACACTATATGAAATTAATCCTGGTCCATAAAACGTTTCAAAACATTGGCATAGGCTAATCAATGAATAAAAGTTGTATTTTATGCCTGTCCAATGTACAGATTACATGTTTACCCCTACTCAAAATTGAAATATTGGGTGGACACAATAGATGCCAAAGGTCAAAGAGGGCAAAAATGTACTAAAAGGTTAAATAAATTCTCAGAAAATGTGCTGTGTATAAAAAAGATATGCAAAATTGAGGTTTCAATGATACTCATTCTGACAGTAACTTTGGTTTAAAGTGTGTTCAAGGAATCACAGTAGAGTTCAATAAGACCAGCATCAAACAATGAAAGTACTGAATAAGGTTATATTGACCTCGGATATTTACTGCATGTGTGATCTTGTTACAAAGATTTAGGCAGACTAAACAGAGAAAAATGAAAAAAGAAATCGATTGGTAGTTTCTTAATATTTTTATTACAATACTATAAAACCTTTGTCCAACAATGTATCTGTATAGAAAATAATTTGCACAATCAGATTTTGGCTTCACTTTTCATCGTCTAGCTATGTATTGTTAAAAACGACAAAGTCATTGTTGCAGCAATGATCAACATGTTCATTTTTATATAAATCCTGTAATATTTCTTATCTTAATTTCAGTATTTATTGCGTTCATGTCAAATTACATGTATGCATTTGTCATATAAATTGTTTATTATTCAACCCGTTTTGGGGTATTGAGACAAAGCACAACTTATTTTTGGTAAACATGCATCATGCATGCGTTCAACTTTGTCCTTGCCATAATTTGTATATCATTAAATTGATATCAAATTACTTTGGCAAAACCATTCTCTTCAATGAATGAATATGTTATCTATACCATTTTGATTAAAGCCAAACTTCAAATCCTTTTGTAAGTACTATACAGCATTAGGTTCGTATACCAGGATCTAATTCACAGAGCAAAACCTGTTCCAAAACTTTGTTCAGCTTCGGATATGTGCATCTTGCTTTCACACGACATGTCAGAAAATACTCATTTTCATCCTTTGATTGAAGTAGGGACTTGATGACAGATCCCCACCGTGTCTACCATAGGAAGACTTCGGTGTGGGTAGAGGAATACATGTGTCTGCTTCTCCTGACTACAATTTCTACAGTATGGAAGAATTTTCATATGGTTTTACACAAGTTCTTTCAATGTGTGTAAATTTTTCACACTAGGCACATGTTCACATATTATAATTGTTCTCTTCATTAGTGAAGATAAAACAAAACTTACAATAAGAGTGAGTATACGTGTTTGTGAATGAATCCAGCAATATAATACAGATTCAAAACCCATATATGCCTTTCACAATGGGGAGAATCACGTGATTGACAATGATATTATACACGAAAAAATGGCGACGAAATGACCGCTTCGGCTTGAAAATCCAAACTTTAGAAAGGTATGTATTTAATCTACTTAGCTTCATAGACAAACCACCTATCCTAAAGTACCCGCTAGTATCTAAGGTTTTCACAGATACCCAACTTTCCTCTATCCGTTCGCTGTATTTAGAGAACACTTAAAGAATATTTTCGAAATTCGGAAAATTTTGGCTGTGTGTTAAGCACGTCGCATCATATTTTCAGCTTTATTTCTTACCCAAAGAAATCTCTGTTCGCACGGCATATTTCCAGACCATTTTTTATCGATGACATTTCATTCTAGTCCATTTAGAAGGTCCGTGTTGTCCTTTTTAAGCGTATTTACGAAAAAAGATGTTAAACACACGTACAGTACTGTAGTGTTTGGCACGCCGAATTCTTGTGATTGTAATGTTAAACACGCACACAATTGCTCGTGTACTATGGATGCCAAGGATATTGGACAAATTGATTATATTCATGACCCAACCTGATTGAAATCTGGTGTTAACTTACAGTAACATGTGACAGACATCGTAAAGGGTAATCTGTTATCAACTTGGAAAAAACGAAATTGGCTATAATTGTTTTAATTAATCAAATCTCCTGTTATATATAATTTTCCATGATAAATACGTGTAAACACAATGATTCTGAACTGAAATGTGATGTCTTCGTTTCCTAGTTTACGGTCAAAATCGCTTTCAGAGTATTGAACGTGTTTTTTTTAATTGGTCAGAAGAAAATATTGTAGAAGATAACCCTTTATTTGTCCCTGTCAGATGGTTTTTTTCTTCAGATAATTACATCATAAACAAGGTTTTACATGATACTATATGTAACTTTCATGCCAGACACCGGATTCTAAGTGGATTGTTCATAATCTATATGTCAAATTCTGATAAAACGGTTACCTTTTTAACTGCTTTTAACATATACCTTTACAATTTTCTTCAATTTTTAAATTGACTCGAAAGAAGTCTCGGCTTTCTTTACGCAAGTCAAAAGTCTGGAATCAAAAGGAAGCACGCAACGCCTTCAAAATCGGAAACTCAGATAAAAAAAGTCATTATATGTCTCCAATGTACCGAGCTTCACCTAGTAAATCATCGTTAGATAGTGCTTCACTATTGAAGAAACATCTAAAAAGGTCATGGCAGGAACTCAGTTAATATACAATTCAGAACTAGATGAAATCAATTCGAATAATCACAATCCTTCTTATTTACACTTATATTCTCAACCCTTTCCCAAACAAGACCTGGTTTTGACGTCCCTAAGAGAATAGCCTTGGGAAAACATTGAAACAAAAGAAGAAACTGCTGATAACCAGCAGTTTCTCCTTTTGTCTCAATATTTTCTGTGCCATATTTTACACCAATCTTATCTTTAATAACATCTATTTTGTCATTTTTGGCAGTTTTTGAAGTAGATCACCCCAAAATTTGGTCGTTCGGGAAAGGGTTAAGTCAACATTTTAATTTCTGGCGCAGGAAACATGATGCTGAAAGGAAATACAAATGCAACTTATAAATTTGTGAAAATTCGTTACTCCTGGCCTGTGCCCTGCGATTACATCAGAGGGATCACAGAAGGGAGTCAAACGTGACATGCCACATGTGTTCTTTTACGACAAATTACAGACACACCAGGAAAGATCACCTTGATTTCTATGAAGGTAGAAGAGAGTATGTGTGTGATTGTGGTAAAACTCTAATTTACAGGTCCAATCTCCATTGTCACAAGAAGAATTTCAATAGATCTTCTAGTAAAAGAGCTTGAATGACTTTCTCAAAAGGATGGGTTGCAACAATGAATCAATAATTAGATTTTCGTCAAAATCTGTGGATTGATAGGGTTACTAGGTACCGTTACATACTATCTTTTATTTGCTTGTGTAAAAATCGGATTTTCGGCTTATTTTTAGAGTTTTTCACAAGAAATCACACCGGTAACAATTTATTAAAAAAATAAAGGTTGTAGAGATGGTTTCGTAAATTGAGTACTTCAAAAGTAAGCAAAATCTGAAATTGACAGAAGAACGAATACAGAAGTTAAAAAAACCGATATGATAGATGGCTCGTTAAAAATATCCTGTCCTAGGTCTATTGAAAGTACATGCAAAATTTCATTTTGATATGATCGATACAGAAAAAGTGATTGAACTTCAAAGTAAAAAAATTGCTTCACATTTCATTTTACCCCACCCACTTTGTCAACTATTATCTATAATTTTCAGATTTTTTACACATACAATATAAGATACTATGTAACACACCGTAAACTAGGAAACGAGGACATCACATTTCCGTTCAGAATCATTTTGTTTGCATGTATTTGTCATGGAGAATTTTATATAACAAGAGATTTAATTAGTTAGAGCAATAATGTTATAGCCGATTTCGTTTTTTTCCAAATTCATAAAAGATAACCCCTTACGATGTCTGTCATATGTTTGAACTTTCTGTAAGTTAACACCGGATTTCTATCAGATTGGGTTATGAATAAACAACCAATTTGTCCAATACCCTTGTCTTCCCTAGTACACGAGCAAGTGTGTGCGTGTTTAACATTATACCCACAAGAATTCGGCATGCCAAACACTACAGCACTGCACGTGTGTTTAACATCTTTTTCGTAAATACGCTTAACGAAGACAACACAGACCTTGTAAATGGACTAGCATGAAATGTCATCGATAAAAGATGGTCTGGAAATATGCCGTGTGAACAGAGATTTCTTTGGGTAAGAAATAAAGCTCTGAATATGATGCGGCGTGCTTAACATACATCCAAAATTTTCGCAATTTCGGAAATATTCTTTAAGTGTTCTCTAAATACAGCGAACGGATAGGGGAAAGTTGGGTGTCTATGAAAACCTTCGACAATAGCGGGTACTTTAGGATAGGTGGTTTGTCTGAGAAGCTACGTAGATTGAATACATACCTTTCTAAAGTTTGAATTTTCACGCCGAAGCGGTCATTTTGTCGCCATTTTTTCGTGTTCAATACCATTGTCAATCACGTGATTCTCCCCATTGCCTTTCACTGTTTATGTGTTTTCCGTAAGGAAGAATCTACTTGCACTCAAAAATAATTTCTATAGAAATACAATAGTATTAAATGTATCCTTGGTTGTAAGTTTGTAAATTTGCATGGTATGATTCAATTCAATCATAGCTTTGTAAGCAATATTTAACAAACTGAGTCAACAGAGTAATGGATAGACCCATTGCCATCTTTGGGACATATTTTAAGAAAGAGGTCACATACCAGTCGTGTTTGATTTGTAGCTTAAATATGCTTAGTCTGAGCTGTACTGCAGTCTTCGATATGTGTTTGTACATGTACCAATAAACCTTAAAAATCTATTGAAAAAGAGGAATGAACAAGTGAATATCGAAAATGACTATTACCTCTGTTGTAATTTCAATGAAAACTATCTTGGTATTCTAGATGGTTCGATAGCTGTCCTTACCAAGTGAGGATTTTCAGAGATTTGGGTTATAGGCCCTAAGTCCACATCTCAATCTGCTCATTTACATGGCTGATGGCCAACGAGCGCAGTATCATCTTGAACATGAGTTATCATTAAAGGTATATAAACTATATATTATGTGGATATTTTCATATAAAAGAAATCACGAGAAATGATTGTTGTTAAATGCTATATTTCACATAAAACAGTATAGCTATTTAGATCTAAACATTTGATTTCTCAGAATTGATAAAGTGTCATTCATTATTTTTAATCAAATCTAGTTCTTTCTTTATAATGGACAATCATTTTCGAACAAAATTACTACCAGATTAAGTGCCAATAGAACTTCAATGTTTAATAACTGTTTTTGAGTTCACGTCCATATTTTCAAGCATTTATATCTTTTAAAATGTTTGCACTCTTTGACCTTTGACCTCTATTTTGTTATCTCTAAATCCTAAATTTGAATCTGCATGAAGACAGAGACAAATATTTCATCTACATATTTAAAAAATATTAAATATCACTTTTGTCCAATCATAAGCCAACTAAAGTTTAAAATCTTTATTTTGAACTTTGAATAAATCCAAATAGAGCATTTAGCACTCATTGACCTTCGGCTCCCTTTTCTGACCTTAAAAGCCAGCTGGGAGTCTGCAGACAGGAACCAAAAGCTCCCCACCATAATTGGTAACTGGAACATATAAATATTTCCTATTCATAACTCTTCGTTCCATGTCTGGAAGTCTTGGAATGGACGTATATGACATTCAAGGATTTTTGCACTCAATGACCTTTGACCCCTTGCCTTCATGTTCTTACTTTAATTTTGAATCTGCAGACAGGGACAAATATGTCATCTACATATCTGACAAACATAAAATACAACTTGTGTCTATTTATAAGCCAATATCATTGCTTTAAAACATTTAATTTTATCAAGGAATAATTTCAAATAGCTATTCTGCACTCATTGACCTTTGACCCCATTTTCTGACCTTAAAAACAAGCTAGGGGTCTGCAGACAGGAGTCAAAAATTTCCCAAATATATTTGGTAATTAGAAAACATTAATACTGTCTATTCATAACTCAGTTTCATGTCTGCGTGTCTTAGAAACAACATAAATGAATTTTTAAGAATTTGTGCACTCAGTGACCTTTGACCCCTGTTCTGACCTCATAGAACCGACAATGAATCTGCAGACATGGCAAAATGTGTAGCCAACAATTTGGCCAACAAGAAAACACAACTTTCATTCATTCACAAGGAAACTTCTTGGTTCGAGGATTTGAAATGTAACAAAATAGCGATTTTTTACATGTTTGCACTCCATGACCTTTGACCCCTGTAACACAGCCAAATGTCAATTGCTGACTTGCAGACAGGGCATTTCTGGTGCAGCAGAGGTTCCTGAACAACCTCCAGTATAAAACTTTGCATACACATTCCGGCCTCCCACTTTCGATTTCTAGGCCTCTACCAGAAAAAAACTACTAGACTATTTAGAGAGGATAAATTATTTTTAGAACTCAAATCTCTTGTTTTACATAGAATTATTCTAGCAGCACGTTTTTTAATCTTAGCGATTCCTTGAACATAATTATGATGATTTACAATGACTCCAAATAATGTACCCGTAGTCAAAATATGGCGTTATATATGCGTTATAAAAGAGTTGTTTCATTTCTACACTGACATAGTCATTAATTCATCTTAATAAGTAAAGTTGTGAAGATAATTTAGTGCACACCTTTTCAGCGTGAACTTTCCATGATAGTGTATTATCAATATGCACTCCTAAAAGCTTTTGAGATGTTACTTTTTCTACTTTTTCATTGAGTACTGTTATTTTCAAATCTGTACAGTTTTTAAGTCTCTGATAAGACCCTATAAGGATACAGGTTGTTTTGGAGGGATTTAAAACCATGTTGTTGCGTCTGCACCATTCTTCTTCTGTTAATAGATCCCTATTTAATGTTTCATTTATCACCGTAACTGAAGAACTTGCCTTGTGAAGTGTTGTGTGATCAGCATACATGTCGATATGAGATTATAAATTAAGAGGCAGATCATTTACATAAAATTAAGAATAAAATAGGCCCAAGTATTGATCCTTGAGGAACACCAGATTGAATTAAATTCGTATCAGATGAAATATTATTAATTTTTACCACTTGTTTTCTGTCACTTAAATATGATCGAAAGAGTTTGCATGCATTTGGGGTAAAATGGTGAAGTTTTAGCTTCGACAATAGTATGTCATGATCTACAAGATCAAAAGCTTTTCTAAAATCAAGAAACACAGTTCCAACTAAATTACCTTGATCCAATTCTGTAAGCCATGAATCGACCAAACCAATCAGAGCCGTTTGACATTAGTGGTTCTCTCTAAAGCCTGATTGTCTAGAAAAAATGATATTAGTATTTTTAAGAATTTTTTTTCTCAGCTGGTTAGCGATGTGCCTCTCAAAAACTTTTGATAACGTTGGCAATTTATAGACATGTAGAGATAGGTCGATAATTGTTGGGGTCGTTCTTATCGCACGCGAAAATACCCTTTGAAATACAGTTGTTGATGATCGATGCAATAGGCTGTGAGATAGAATCTGCACATTTTCAATATTTTTGGGGCCAATTCCGTCAGTTCCCGTTGATTTACTGCTGTCTAATTTATCAACAATACGGTTTAACAAAATATAACGGTAAACCCAGTCTATTTTTAGCACAAAATTTATTGCCATTATCAAAGCCGGAAGATATGTGTCCCTGAACTTTGAAATTAAGTGCGCATTTTTACGTTCTACTTCCTAGTATAGCTCACAATAAATGACCTGGCAGATGATCCCTAGCTAATAGCTAGAGATGCTCTGTCATGTCATTTATCGTGAACTATAACTAAGAGTAAAATATACGTCGTTAATGATCAACGTTCTAGTCCTGTTCTAGTTACACTGTAATCTCTTTCCCAATCAAAACCTAGCTTCACTGGTGGTGACCTCTGCCTAAGCGATGGGTGTTTTTTTGCGATCAATGTATTCCGTCGGTGTTGTTATAAAATATCGTAACTACGGTTTTTATCGAAGCCGTAGTTACGAGATTTCATAACAACACCGACAGTTTGTCAATACAAAACGGTAAACATGGTCTGTTTTTGGAACAAGTTAATTGTCATTAGAAAAAAAATCTATAAACTCACATTTAAACGCAAAATATCTATACCTTGTTGTAGCGAAAATTGTTTTAGTTCACCACCAGTGGCTTTGACGTCTCTAATTGAATGGGCTTGAAAAAACATTGAGATTGCTGGAAAAAAAATCAGCATTTTCTCCTTTTGCCACAATATTTTCTGTGCAATATCAAGAACCCTTTTTAATATGAACTATTTTATCGTCTGCAACTCCTTTCCATTTGGACCACCGTAAAAATTGGGTTTTTGGAAAAGGGTTAAGTCCGTTCTGTATAAACACAAATTGTGTGTGGCAGCTTTATCTAGAACTGGAGGATACCAAATTCTTGTATTATGGGAAAGATTTAAACGACGAAAAACCTACAAAGCACCAGTTTTATATATGTCATTCATCTAAAATCTCCAAAACAAATTTGATCAATTTCCTACATATTGCGCTAATGTTTCAAACCAACAGTAAAAACAATACCTGCCAATTTTGGAGTCTGAAGAAATTTGTCATTCCCCTAGATTATAAATTGATATAGCATTGTTTATGGACAAACGTTGTCCATTTTATCGAGTTACAGGCATTTTTCTGCTGTAATTTGTCTACATTCGGCCGTAGAATGGATCTAGATATAAAACAATTGCAAATACGCAATAGGTTTGATGCCCCTAATAGATACAGCTTGGGAAAGCATTGAGACAAAAAAGAAAATGCTGATAATCAGCACTTTCTCCTTTTGTCCCTACAGTTTTCTGTGCTTAATCATTGGACACGAACGATGTTTATCTGTAATTTGTAAACCTTAGTCTGATATTTGTAATGCTACATGAAAGAAAGCTCACAAAAACCTGTTGCGGTAGTCCGTCCCTAATGAGATTCGCACGACGTCGGAATTATCAGGCAATAAAGATAATATTTATGTGTGCATAATATATCAATTCGCAGAATGACTGCCGTCTGCTGCAGGCCTGAATTCTTGTCGTTTGGTAAAGGATTAAACAATGACGCCTACAATAATAATAATAAAAAAAGAACGGTATCCAGAACCTTCCACCGCCGAATGTTTACGACGTCGCTCGGATAATTCCTATGTCGTTAGTGAATCTCATTAGGGGTGGACTACCTTTAAAGTATTCCCGACTCGGAGCTAACGAGGCTGACAAAAAAGGATAAGAAAATAAATACCTAGGGGGTTAAAGATGGTTCAAAGGACGTGTTTTATTAATTGTCTTACTGTCTAGGCGTATTGAACCGACCTTGGAAACATGCCTAAAATAAATGCGTTCTTTTATACCGCTTATGTAACCGATTCCATGGTTAGTGCGTCTGCCTTGGGAGCAGGATGTCGAATCGTTCGTTCCTTTGTTCAAAAAATCATTCAAGAATTCACTCATTGAAGAATTAGCTAATCCAAAAATTCGTTCATTCAAAAATTTATTCAAAACTGTTCATTTATTCAATTAAAAGTTCATTCATATAATTCATTCGAATATTCATTCATTCGTTCGTTCGTTCATTCATTCATTCATTCATTCATTCATTCATTCATTCATTCATTCATTCATTCATTCATTCATTCATTCATTCATTCATTCATGCATTCATTCATTAATTAATTGATTGATTGATTCATTCATTCATTCATTCATTCATTCGTTCGTTCGTTCGTTCGTTCGTTCGTTCGTCCCATTCATTCATTCACAAAATTAATGGGCAAATATCCTTTTTTCAATTTACCGCCAATTTATGTTAAATCTACACTAAAATTTCAACTTCCAAGAACGCCAAAATCCATTTAACTCCCTGATACACTAGTATTCAGACATTTCCCCAGAAAGTTAATGCACTTAACGTCAGACTTGATGCTCCAAAATTAATTTTCGAGAAAACTTCAAATGAATTATTGTTCTCGTTTTCCCGTTCAACAGAAGTTTTTCCTTTAGCCTATCGATCGAGCAGAGCGTCTCAAGAAAATTAATGAATTCTAGTGAGGGTTCAAAGAATTACTTAACCATTTTCTAAACAGCATCTGGCTGTAATGCCCAAAATGGCAGTTAAGGCAGTATAAAGTTTTGATGTCCCTAAAAGGAAAGGCTTGGGAAAACATTGAGACAATAGAAGAAAATGCTGATAATCAGCATTTTCTCCTTTTGTCTCAATATTTTCCGTGATATATTGTGCACATTTCTTATCGTAATCAACACTCATTCTGTTGCATGCAACATGTTTAGAACTGAAGTCGTCTTAAAGGGACATTTCATTCCAATTTCAATTTTTTAAAGTATGTCTTGATGCCAAGATTGGTTATTCTAATGAGTATAAATACTATTAGTTTTTTTAAGTTGTTGCCAATAAGCGAGAAACACACATTTAAAGTTGAGACATAATCGATAAATTGCATGTAAATCCGAACTGTTGTCCACAACAATTTGTTCAATTCTAACACAAAAATATATATTTCTCGTAAACGGCGCAATATTTTGGCTTGGAATTTTCAGAATTTTCATAAGGAAATATGCTCTTTCAGATGAAAATAAAAGTAAAATTTATAACAAAAAATTCTGAAATGTCACTTTGACTTTTGCCGTTTTAGATGGGGTTGAGAAAATTAATGAATTTTCGTAAGGGCGCAATGTATTACTTAACTGTTTCTGTAATTGAAAGTGAATTCCATGTTTTCTTCGAATGTAAGCAATTCCTAGCTGAGAGACAAACCCTTCTTTTTTCCTGGTATAATGGTATGAATAGTTTAAACAGTTTTTATAACTTAATGAAAACTAACAACTGTACGACCATCAAAAAACTAACATTGTTTATATCTGCTATAATGAAATTTAAAGACAGTGATAGTAGATAAAATACACGTACTTTAACCTTTTTTCCGAACGATAAACTATATCTACTGGAGAAAAATACAGCCCACGAGAGTCGATTAAATATTATTAAATAATAGTGAGGAAAACATTGAAGGAAAGGAAGAATTCTTTGACTCGTTCACAGTTTTTTCTTCTTTTCTATCAAAGCTTTCTTTATAGTTATACGAGACATAAAACAGGTGCTTGTCTAGAAGTTAATCTGCATAGGCAATAATTCTATATACATGTAATCTAAATCGTATTATATTTCCTTTCAGAATAATGCAAAATTTGTATTTCGCAACTCTTGTAAAACATGTCAATACTCTGTATTTGTATTATGGGCCGGTGGCCTTTATTTACACAAATAAAGAACTTGAACTTGAACTTGAACAGACTACTGAGCTTTACCATTTTCCCTGTCAATTCTGTCTTCCAGCCCTTTCCAAAACGACAAACGTTTAGGCAATTTCAATTTTAAAGCTACTGTCGACGACAGAATAATAGTAAAAAGAAAGTAAAAATTACTTCTACATTACCTTTTTACAAAATAGCTGATCATAAAGACACAAAATATTGAAGCAAAATAATGAAGAAAATACTGGTTATCAGCATTTTCTTCTTTTGCCTCAGTGTTTTCCATATCTTTTATTTTATAAAGGACTTCAAAATCAGGTATTGTTTGGGAAAGGGCGAACGCATTTCCAACGACGGCAAGCAGAATACTAAAGTAGTACGAAGTGAAATGCATATCGCTGCTTTTCAACGAAAACCTCGTAACTGCAGCTTAAAGCAAGCTGCAGTTATGAGGTTTTCGACAGAACATAAAAAGAAAATCCTTTAATTCGTTATGTTTAAAGGCATTTTCCCACACAACAACCTTTTAGACCGTTGAAAATTTAAACGGGTCACAGAAGGCAAGATGGATGATATAAAATGCATTTTGTGTTATAATTTCGCCCAGAACATATCGTTTTCTGGGAGGTTCAAAGCAGGTCGTGTTTGGGTTGGGAAACTGTTATGGAAAATGATCCCTTGACTAGCTAGCAATGTGCCGCAGACTAAATGCGAATCTCTCGCAGCCAAGTCAAATCAAATGATAAAGGTGGATAACTTTTTGTGACAACTCTGTCACATTAGGTCGGTTTAATCATATCCCCCTGCTTGTTTTCGTTCACAATTCCAATTTTGTATTCTCATTTTATGTAAAGCGGCGATATGACCATAGCAGTTGAAAGAGGCATTAATTAAATCCCAATCAACCATTTCCTTCCTTTCCAATGCGTCTATTACATGTAGAAAAACGACTGTGAGTCTATGGATATACCGGTATATAGATTGAATTGACAAATCGTCGGTGTTATTGCAAAACCTCATAACTCCAGCTTGATTAAAGCTGGAGATACGATGTCTTGCAATAACTCCGACAAAATATTTCCAGATTCCATGACAAGGAAAATATGAGTGCCAGTCTACGTGAATATGTCCCAGACTAATCATATCAAATATTTAAGATGAATAACTTTTTGTGACAACCTTGTCATACAGGTTCAACAAAACCAAGCCATCTTCGGGGCAGCAAATCATGGGAAACAAAAAATGGAGAAAAATCTTCAATAGTTATTTTACCAGATCTATGTGACTGATTTGAAACTGGTTTCAAGCATAGAAGTCGGGAACACGTCAGGAATTAGATGGATTAGGTAGATCTTAGCTGAAATACATGTATTTGATAATAAAAATGATTGACGGCAAAGTAAAATTTTATCTGGTCGTCAATAACATTTCAACAGCTGATTTTATAAATATTCGACCACATCCGGCAAACAGATCAGATCTAGATTTGTCTCAAACCAACTACCACTCGTCCCTATGTTGCAGAGTGCAAATATTATCTTCTCAATATTCTGTTGGATTATTTCGGCGACATATTGTCACGTTTTGTCTATGATATATAGAATTTTGGACCGATGGGCTCAGAGGTGCAGTATGCATTTCCAACAAAATTAGTCTACGCTCAACATTGTGCAATAAACTAGATGTCACGGGTCTTTGATTGTATGCTAGATGCATTACCTCGGCGATATTTTGTGACATTTTGTCTATGACATATTGATTCTTGGTCAAAAGGTTTAGGTGCAATATCTAGCATTATGCAATCAAAACACTTGATTTATTGTGATTTTACTTTGGACTGTGCAGTTATTTATTAGACGTCACAAGTTGTCGCCAGACTCTTGATTGTATGCTAGACTAATATTTCGGATGGATTACCTAGGCGACATTTTGTCACATATAGTTTATGATATATTGATTCTTGGTCAAAAAGTGTAGATGCAATGTCTAGCATTGTGCACTCATAACAAGTGATTTATTGTGATGTTACTTGGGACAGTGCAGTTATTTATTAGATGTCACAAGTTTTCGCCAGACTCATGATTGTTTGCAATACTAAAATTTCGGATGGATTACCAAGGTTGCATCCTGTCATACGCTGTCTATGATATATTGATTCCAAGTCAAAAAGTCTAGAAACAATGTCTAGTATTGTGCGAACCTAGCAAGCGGCATTTGTAATGTTACTTCGGACTGTGAATTTATGTATTAGATGTCACAAGTTTTCGCCAGACCCTTGATTGTATACATGCTAGACTAATATTTCGGATGGATTACCTAGGTCACATTTTGTCACATATCACATTATCCTGTATATTCTATGATATCTTTATAATGTTGATTCTTGTTTAAAAAGTCTACAATATCATGCAATGTCTAGCATTGTGCACTCATAACAAGTGACTTTTTGTGACGTATCTTTGGACGTTGCAGTTATTTATTAGATGTCGCAACTTTTCGCCAGACTCTTGTTTGTTTGATGGACTAATATTTCGGATGGATTACCTCGGCGACATTTTGTCACATATAGTATATGATGATATATTGATTCTTGTTCAAAAAGTCTAGATGCAATGTCTAACAGTGTGCACTCCTAGCAAGTGACATTCGTAATGTTACTTGGGACTGTGCGATTATTTATTAGATGTCACAACTTTTCTCCAGGGCCCCGTTTTACTAACGAACTTACGAACATTTTTAAAACAACAACACATTTGATTGGCCGAATAATTACTGTTATGCTTTCTCGTTCAATCAGATGTGTTGTTACAAGGTTTTTGCAAAATTCTATGTTAGTAAAACGCGGCCCAGACTCTTGACTGTTTGCAAGACTAATATTTCGGATGGATTACCTCGGCGACATTTTGTCATGTATTGCCTTTGATATATTGATTTTGATTCCAAGTCAAAGATCCTGGATGTATTGTGCACTCCTAGCAAGTGGATATGTCGTATTTTACTCTTTCCCAAATATCTGTGATCAATCTTTAACTATACCATTAATATTTTATATTTCATGAGTCCTTTTAAGAGCACCAAACAATCGGTCTCTAGCGTGACACTGGCAACAGACTAACATTTTAGATGGATTAGTTTAGCGACACCTTGACACTCATTGTCTGTGATATCGCTGCCTTTCTTCAAAAGCATAGTCACTACAGGTTTTCAAGCATCGTAATTACTGTTTATTTAAAACTGTTTTTACGAGGTTTTTGAGGAAAAGCGAGGATATATTGATTCTGTCCAAAAATTGCAAAGATTTTAAATCAACTCTCACCCAATGCAGAAATGTACTTGAAATATATCTAGGCGGCCTTTTCTAGTTCCATGGTATTAAGGTTAAAACACTACTTTCTAGCCATACGAAATGCTTTAAAGTGACATTTCACAATTATTTTTACATAAATTTTACTTTTGTTCTATCTGAAAGAGAATCTTTTCTTATGAAAATTCTGAAAATTTCAAGCCAAAATATTGAACCGATAAAGAGAAATATATATTTTTGTGCTAAAATTAAAAAAAAAAATTGTTGTGGACAACACTACAAATTTATATAGAATTTGTCATTTTTGTCTCAACTTCAAAGGCGTATTTTTCGCTTATAAATAACAACTTCTAAAAACTGATAGCATTTCTACGCATTAGAATAAACAATCTTTGCATCAAGACATACTTTTAAAAAATGAAATAAATCTGAAATGTCACTTTAGATTACACACACTTGTAAATACACTTTATATAAGGTGATTCACCGTGTTGGATTTCAAGGTTATGCTTCAAGAAGAAAATAATTTTACAAAATTAATATTATTTAACTCTATATTCATATACAAGGGAGGTAATTTGAAACATTTTGTCAAATATTTCCGTAAGTATTCAAAATTCAAATTCTAAACCGTTCGAATTGCTTATGTTTGTATTTGTAATGGAAATGTAACACAATTTAGGAATTATTGACACTTTTCAAATTTCGCATCTGGCCCTTCAGCGCTAATGATGGGTTGTATACCTTAAAAAAATTTATAACATAACATAGCATTAAAGTTTACACATAATGTTTTATAGAGCATTTTTCTATCTGGGACTCACAACTGGATCTTTTTAATAAGGTTAGGTGTGAAATGCTGAACGTATGGAATATGGTATGTACATTTGGTTGTATAGACCGGTCATGATATTACGACACATGTTTACAGAACTCACCCATCTAAACAACACAATATCCAAAAACAAATAACTGTAATTTTGCATGCGATAGTTCGTATTTTGCAGGCGTATCACGCATGCAAGATTCGAAACAAAGAATGGAAATTTGAAGTGCCAATTAAGAAAACTTTTGGGTTTTTTTTTTTTTTGAAAACCATTGTTAACATATGTAAATTTTGTAGACATGTGTCGTGATTTGACTATATATGGAAATGAAAAACGGGTTACTCAATGTGAAAACAAACAAAACATGTACCTTCAATTCTCGTATAATCCATTATTTCCAAGAAAATACGTCTCGCTGCCCATCTCCGATAAATTACGTAATACACATTTTTTTCCTCGCGATAGACGCATTTGTAAATGATCCAATTCCTTTCACGAATGTCTCTTACAAAATGACACGAGAAACATTAAGAGAAAAGAAGAAAATGTTGATAATCAGCACTTTCTTCTTTTCCCTCAATATTTCTGTATTGAAATATAGTTTTCAATTTACAATTTCTATACATTTGTAACAACAACTTGGTCGTTTGTAACTTCTTTAACTTTGAGCATGTCAAATGTCACAATTTGGACAATAACAAAATAATCAAATGTGATAGAAGGAATAACAAACAAAGCATGTACCATAATCCATTATTTCCCGGAAAATACGGTTCTCTAGCCATCTCAGATAAATTACGTAATACACTATTTTTCCTCGCGATAGACGCGTTTGTAAATGAACCATGTCTGGTTCCTTCGTATAGACGATTTTATCTCGTTCCCAAATAGTATCAATTTTAGACGTCCTTCATAAAACCGCATGATAAAACATTTGGAGAAATGAAGGAAATACTGATACTCATCTCCGGTTGACGCATTTGTAAATGGTCCGTGTCCAAGCGTGGATCCAGACATTTCCCAATGGGGGCTTTTTCCAGAGGGAGAGTCCCAACGCATTTGCGTAAAACATTTTGATAAGCCCCTTTTTTGCAAATTAAAGGGGTTGGGTAAGTACGAGGGGCGTTCAATTAAAAGTGGTACTAATGGTCCACCATACCTCATGGTTCTATAGAACTAACTGTGCTTGCAGCTATTTGACGGGAAAGTTGCTGTCCATACTTGGTCAAAATTTGAGACAAATTCGTTCGTTCTTTCAAAAGTTATTGAACTTTTAAGTTGGTCCAGTCATATACACTGGCTATTTCGCTGTGCGCAAAATGGAAAACAAACTGAAGTAGAATGTGCGGGTCTACATTGCAGGTCGCATAGGCTTTGAAATATCTGTATCACATGTATATAATGAACTATATCAGATTCATGGACATTCGAACGTTGAATAAACGTCGGATTTTAGGAAGATAATAAAAAATAAGATTGGTAAAACTGGCCTGAATGATGCCCCCCCCTCTCAGGCAACCCGGGTAGAGCTAGTGCCAAAGCAAATGTTGCTGTAGATTCCGACATGACCGAACAAGACGCATGGTTCAATGTGCAAGAAATAGCAGATAAACTTAGTTTTTCATCGGGGACATGTTATACGATTTTGACGAAAGGGTTGAAACACAAAAAGGTTTGTGCCCATTGGGTCCACCACCTGCTGCCTAAAGGACTGAGAGCCACCCGTGCAAAAATATGTTGAAATAATGCAATAAATGCAACAAATGTGCGCTTTCTGAGCTTTATACATATGGTTGAACAATAATCTACCATTATGAGCACCAATGGCGTGTCATTAGCATGCAATGGTTGCGAAAAGATCAAGCAAGGTCCGTAATAGCCAAAAACTTAAAAGCGCGGCAAAAGTTTTGCACGCGGTAAATTTCAAATGTAACGGGTGCATTGTTCAAATTACTGTTTCAAATAGTACCACTATCGCCGGTCATTCATACAAGAAATGTATGTCGGCGAAAGTAAAGAAATATCACAAAAAGAGCAGGTCTATGTCCGGCTAAAGAGGCATGTACCAAATCCATGACAACGGAGCTGTCCACAGGTGTCATCTTGTCCAAGACTTCCTGGAAGAGACACATGCTGCAAAGTGTTTTCATCTACCGTTATAACCAGTGTGGCTTTTTTGAGTTCTCCATGATGACGAAAAAAGCCTCTGGTCGTCAGTATAGGCCTTCATGTTCCATATGCAGTGTAATTTACCAGTGTCTGCGGGGTGTTTCAAAAGAAGCCCATTTATTGGCATATAAGTAATGGATCTCAAAACTTTAAAAGTTTGTGGGTGTCAAAGAGGATTACTTCGAAGGATTAAAGAAACTTAAAATTGAATTGCGACATCACTATGGCTTATAGAACCCCAGTTCCAAAATTAATTGAACGTCCCTCGTAGATCTACCACCCATGGGTCCATAATTGTTATCAACGATCGTATGCAGAATTCACTCGTAGGCTAAGATTATCGCGCTGTTCACGTTCAATTTAAGGTATGTGACCCATCATTAAAAACACCACTTTCTAGCCATACAAAATGTATCAAATTACACACACTTGTAAATACACTTCACATATTAAGTTGATTCACCGTGCCGGATTTCAAGATTATGCTTCAAGAAGAAAATTATTTACAAATATTGTTTTACTCTATATTCGTATACAAGGGAGGTAATTTTGAACATTTTTGTCAAATATTTGCATAAGTATGCATGAATTCAAAATTCTAAACCGTTCAAAATGCTTAGCCTATGTGTATACATATTTGGAATGGAAATGTAACACAGTTTAGGAATTACTGACACTTTTCAAATTTCGCCTCTGGCTCTTCAGTGCTAATGATCTGTTGTATTCGTTAAGATTATGATGATTAATCTGTTGTACGATTGGGCTTAATTGTACGATCATTGATGATACGAGACATTCAATTATTTAATGTCCTGCACAAAAAATGGCATAATAAAACATTGATGTAATGCTTAC
>CAVMGG010001054.1:0-91881 GCA_963680895.1 Fragum sueziense | reverse complement strand
AGACATATTGGAAATAAATTCTTGAATAGTGTTGAGGTTAGTGCCCAGGAAGCCTGCTACTTACTTTTACAACAGCCATTGACAAAAGCCTCAAGGGATGTTGTTTTCATTAACACTTCTTTGCCTGAAGAGAGAACATTCCTACTTAAGTCTAAGGAATCTCTTGAAAAATTATCTTCAAATTCTACAGATATTGAAGCAGATAATACCATTAAAAGATATTCTAAAAGACCAAAACAACTTGAAAATTGGTGTTTAGCAGACTATGTGTCCCAGCTTGATATCAAATACAACACTGACAAAGGCACTGCAAGAAATTCAGGTGAAAACATTTCTGAAACATTAAATGAAGAAACCAATGAAGGTGAAAACAATGAAAACATGGATACATATTGTAACGAGGATGAGGTGCTTGACTCAGACACAAATGACTATAATTCAAGTGAGGATAGACAATATTCTATTCCTGGGGGTCGAATTGTTCTCAAAAATGGAATTGTTATAAGTGAAAGGAAACAAAGAAAAGTCATAAGATATGTAAGATTTTCGAAAAAAATTGACATCGAACAGTTCTGTAGAGAAAGATTGCTTCTATTTACTTCATGGAGAGATGAAAGTATTGATTTGAAACAAGGTCATGACTCTTACCTATCAAGGTACAGATCCATTAAAAATTTCATAGAGCACAAAGCCTTGCAGTATGAAAAGAATGCTGATGAACTAGATGATGCAATGGAGCGTGCTCACAATGAGGAAGATTTTGATGATGTTGCCCCAGGCACAGAGCAGTCTGAGCAGGATGACTCAAATATTGGTGCAAAAGAAAGTGAAAGTTTCATATTCTTTGATCCTGATAGACCTGAAAATCAGAGACAAGGTGATATTGCTGGAGATGTTGGTTTAAGTGTTGCTTCTGTAGATATTAGTGTACGCAGGAAAACAATGTCAGACATAGATTACAGGCAATTGATAAAATCATTGAATACGAAACAGAGAGAATTTTTTATTCATGTTTTCCAATCTGTTAAGCGTGATGAACAAAAGTTGAAAGTTTTTTTAACTGGTGGTGCAGGCGTTGGAAAATCTGTTCTTGTAAGTGCATTGTTTGAAGCTTTGCAGCGTTACTTGACATCTAATCCTGGTGATAATCCTGAGAACTGTAGAGTTCTTCTCTGTGCACCAACAGGTAAAGCTGCTTTTCATATAAATGGGGTAACATTACATTCAGCTTTCCGCATTCCAGCAAGCCAGGGTTATGATTGTACTCCACTTAATAGTGACACTTTAAACACCCTTCGAACAAAATATAAAGACTTGTCTGTTGTTATGATTGATGAAGTGTCCATGGTTGGAAATAACATGCTTAAACTCATAAATGAAAGATTAAAACAAATAAAGGGCAGTAATGTTCCATTTGGTGGCTTGCATATGATATTCATTGGAGACCTTTTCCAGTTGAAACCAGTGATGGATGGTTGGATATTTGAGAATTTGAAAACAAATTTTGGACCTTTAGCTACAAACTTATGGCAGGATTTTATTGTAATGCATGAATTGGATGAGATCATGAGGCAAAAGGAAGACAAGCAATTTGCTGAACTTTTGAACAGATTACGAGAAGGAAATCATACACAAGTTGACATTGAAAATCTAAAAAAGAGATTGACTGATACTGCTAGTACAGACTATCCACAAAATACAACACATTTATTCAATACCAATGAGAAAGTGAACAATTTCAATGTCAGGAGCTTTCTTAATAATACTAATGAAAAAGTAAACATTCCTGCTCTTGATCATGTATTAGGAGATGACAATGTGACAGTTAAACAACAACTAATATCAAAGTTGCCACATGATTCCACACACACTGCAGGGCTTAGTCAGATGGTAGGAATAGCTATTGGAATGATTTATGACCTATGTCTTAACCTTGATGTAGATGATGGATTAGTAAATGGGTCTTCTTGTATGATAAATAAAATTGAATACAGACAGAAAAATACTACTAGACCAAGTATTGTGTGGGTTTCTTTCAATGATGATAAAATCGGAACATCATGGCGTTCAAAGTACAGACATTTGTATCATAGTGCTATTAATCCATTATGGACACCTATCTTTGATTCAAAGAGGAACTTTGTGTATTTGAGAAAAACTTTTGTGAGAATACAAATCCCTCTGCGCCAGTCAACAGCAAAAACTGTACATAAATCTCAAGGAGACACGTTGAGTCAGGTTGTAATAGATATGGATGGAAAACGTGTATTTTCCCATGCCCATTATGTCGCAATAAGTAGATCAAGATCCCTGAAAGGCCTTTACATTCTAAACTTGAATGAAAGCAAGATTTCTGTGTCAACTAAAGTTCAAGAAGAAATGATACGTTTAAGAGAATCACAGAAATTGAAACTATGTTACACTCCAGTTTACATGACTAGTGACACTCATTTCACATGCCTTTTCAACAATATGCAGTCTTACAGAAGCCATAAGGATGAATTGTTTTCAGATCCCAATGTCAAAGCTGCAGATTGTTTATGCTTATTAGAAACATGGTTAACTGCAGATGATTCCATCGATTTAGTGCAGAGAACTGGATATCAAATTGTTAGAGCAGATGGGAAACAAGTAAGCAATGCTCGTCCTCACAGAGGAATTATCGTTTATGTGCGGGACAACATTCATATTTCTCATAGCTTTTCTGTGGTAAAGAAAAACATAGAAATGATTGTTGTAGAACTCTTGGTGCAAGATAAAGAAATAGTCATTGCAACATTGTACAACTCTCCTAAATCTTCGGTGACTGACCTGAAGAAATTTCTAACTGAAAATTTAAAGCATTTCAAAGGGAAGCACCTCATTATTCAAGGTGATATCAACATTGATTTATTGGATATGAATACAACTATCCAGAGGTTTATGCAGGATTTCTTCAACTGCAGTCAACAAGTGTCAAAAACAACCCATTATTCTGGCTCCTTAATTGATCATATTTACAGTAATATACCACTGATTCTCACTGATGTCATAGAATGTGTCTGGTCTGATCATTCGATGGTGTATTCTGCTGTGCCAAATCACAGTGTCAATCTTTCATAAAGTTTAAAAAAAAAATCATTAATATTGAGTTGTGTGAAGCTAATGACAAGTTTACATATTATTTTGAATGAAAGAGGTCAGTTTGAAATCTCACCCGTCATTGTTTTTTGCTTTGTCTGCTATTTCAGCAGACAAAGCTGGTGGTTCATATAGGTATGGGTGGCCACTATAGGTGCAGAAAGGTGGACACAAAGATATGTGACCTGTCACACTGAAAGGGACCTTCTGGTTTTTCCATTTAACCAAATCTTGAGATACATGAGATTCAGCAGATATCAACCAGATGTCATATTTGGAATTTTATTGAACATGTAAAACAAACAAGGAAACGAAATATATATATATCCAAGAAATTGCCTTAGAATGAAAAAAATTGATCCTAGTTAGTTTGCACAGACTGGCTAGGTTTGATATTTTTCACACTTTCCATAAGGTACTGTTAAGCTTGGCGGGTCACATAATTATGATCAAGCGATATAACATTCTTTTCTTATTTTTTTTCCTTCATGTTCAACACATATTTCAGCATCTAATAAGAAAGAGAGAAATTTCTACTGTAAGCCTTGTCATATGCTGAACTGTGTGGCAGAAGATTAACATAACGATCAGCCTGCAGTCACATGTTGACTGATCATTTTACACCTTTAACCCATTACCATACAGTGATTCCTTTTGACTCCCCAGAAGATAATGTCCATGGAAAACCATGTGGAAAATGAAGAAATTGCTTGTGAAAACCAAATTCTTCATTTCCCACAATGTTTTCTACATAAGATGACCAAACATGTAAGATTCATTCATTTTAAATTGTCATCTGCAACATTTTTGAATTTGGACTAAGTTAAATTTTTTAGATTTACACTGAGGAAATACTATTGTTTGTCGGAAATTATGTCACTGTTTAATTAATAGAATTGATTCCTATTTGTTACTTTCTGTTACACATGAACTTGCTACTTTACATTAATTCAACTGTACCTTTTTACTCACATTACTATTCCATTCTGCATAATTTTTCTGAAGGCAGTGCAGAGCTTAGCAAATGGTTCATCACGTATAAAAACAAGTTAAATGAGATTTGTAGATTAACATCTCATATATATTTATTGCAGTATGTTCTTTAAATTTCGAAATGTGTTCACACTAACTTACACAAATTTTGTATTTCACATCAACCTCAGTATTGAGAAGAAAACTCATCAAAAAATTAATGACCTGTAGGGTGAAAAATTATGCACAATGGTAAGATTATTGTGACAAATAGAGCAAATATTTATATTTTTATACGCCTGAAGGTTCATATTGTTATGGCCCCGGTCGTCTGTCTGTCCGTCAGTCTGTCCGTTAGCAATTTCTTGTGTGCGCAACTTCTCCTACAGTTTTGATTGGAATTTAATCAAACTTGCCACAATGATTCTCCATTGTGTCTATTTGTGCACATCGCTTACGGAATTCAGATAACCTGTTTCGTTTTTGAATTATCTGCCCTTGAATTGAAAAAATGGCAAATTTTACAAACAAGCCCCTCTCGGGTGTATATGCGCCACTCTGCGGAGCTCTTGTTCCTATTTTGATTATACTTGTTCTAAGCTCAGTAAAGCACTGTCTTACTTTTGTTAAAACTGCTGATCTACTGAAAAAGTTCATGTACCATTCATTGTTTGATTCAAAATATTAGTTTAGTGTTTTATGCGAGTTTTAGAATAAATCTCTGAAATGATTAGAAAATCAAAACAAAGACTAGTACTGATCCAAAAGGAGAATATATTTCAAAGATACTTAATGAATATATATAGCAATGTCATAGATTAACAAATAGACTTTGTTAGAAGTGGAAATGGTGCTTTGCACAAAGAATATCACAATAACCACATTTATATATAAATCATATGAAAGTCATGACAGATGATAGCAAGGGAAAGAGAGAAAAACAAACTATTTATTATATGTTACTCAAATAACAAGAGGACTGATATCATTATGACAGTCAAATATTCATATAAAGGGATTAATGCAACATCATTGTAAATGTGTATGTATTTAAATTTAATTATAATAGTTTAGAAATAATCACTTAAGTATGTTTTTGTATGGCATAGAACAATTCTTTCATATAATAGATGGAAAGGCATTTTAATATATAGCTGTACAATCTGCAAAACTTTGTTTTATCATTGGAATAAAAGCTTACAGGTCTAAAACTCATATATGTACATTTATAGTGAAGATGTCACTCATAACAGATCAAGACAATCCAGAAAGGCTTGTCGGTCTGTAAAGGGTAGAATGATGATCAAAACACATGAAATATGATCATATTCTATTTTAAACAATGGGGTCCTGCTTGACATGGTAGCTTGAATGCCAAACTCATTTCTTGTGAGAAGTTGCGGGTGATGTGATTGGATTACATTCAAGCTGCCATCCATGTGGGTATGGCCTTTGGCAAGTCATTTCAGAGCCCCAGCCTAGTTATAGAGAACATTGTTGACAAAAATTAAGTTGTCCTGGGTTAATATCAGCAGATAGTAGCAATATGCTTTTTGAATTTAGATGTTATACAAAGGTTTGAATAACAGATAATGTTGAGATGAATTAACATTTTACTTTTGTCAAAAACATGAATAAGCTGTAATGAAACTTAACGCTTTCCCAAATAAGAGCTTGTTCATGACGTCCCTAATTTAAGAGGCTTCTGTAAACATTGAGTGCTGATAATCAGCATTTTCTTCTTTTGCTTCATTTTTTTCATAAATTTATTCATTTATTTTTATTTTGCTATATTGTGCAAAACCTGTTTTCATCACCTTCCATTTTGTCTTCTGGTGCAGCTTTCAAATTGGAAGTCTAAAACAATGCCATTTGGGAAAGGGTTAATTGAAAATTTTAAGTAATACATGTACATGCATAATATGAATTCTGCAAGTTGTTTATTTAACAACTTTTATGTAATGAAAATATGTATTGATTGTATGCTATTGTAAACAACAATTTCAATTACTTAAACATTCTTTAATAAAACTTCATTATTTACAGAAACACTTGTGTTTGAGTTTTATTTATACTACCAAATCAAGTTAAACATAAAAACCACTGGTGGTGAACTCGGCCAAAGCAAGGGACATTTTTCGCTACCACAAGGTACAGATATTTCAGTTAAATGTGAGTTTAAAGATCTGATTGGATAGTTTTTCTAATAACAATGAATTTGTTCTAAAAATAGACCGGATGTAGCAATTTGTATAGACAAACCGTCTGTGTTGTTATAAAATCTCGTAACTACAGCTTAATCCAAGCCGTAGTTACAATATTTAAAACAACACAGACGAAATACTATGATCGCGAAAAAATGTCCAACGCTTTGGCCGAGTTCACCACCAGTGAAAACTATCTGGCAAGGTCATATAAATCAAAATTGTGCATTTTACGGCAATTTAAAGAGAGAGATGAAAAAGATCATATCCATGATAATTTTGTGTTGTGTGGAAATCTAAGATGGAAAACCCTACGATACAGAATTTCCAGCCAAATTCTGCCTTATTTCCATAAAACTAAAGCCTTGGCATCATTAGTATCATTTACACCTGTTTTCAGCTCTCCTGAGCACAAGGTGCTATTATATGAGCTTTAATGATCGTCCATCGTCCAGCATCTATCTGTTGCGGGACTTAACCCATTACTACACATTGACTCCCTAAAAGATAACAGCTTTGAAAAACAGTGCGGAAAATGAAGAAATTGCATGTGACAAGCAATTTCTTCATTTCCCACAATGTTTTCTATGCCAAAACACCAAAATATTTTAAATTTCATTCACTTGAAATTGTCGTCTGCAATATCTTTGAATTTGGAAAAGCCCCAAATTTTGCCATTTTGGTAATGGGTCAAAAAATATATTGGAATTTCATCTTTAACTAAGTTTCACTGAAAAAGATATGGCAGGTTGGATCTGAGTACAATAATACACAGAAAATATTGAGGCAAAAGGAGAAAGTGCTGATTATCAGCATTTTCTTCTATTGCCTAAATGTTTTCTCAAGCCTATTCTATCGGGGACATCAAAACCAGCCCTGCGTCCAGTAAGACAAAACGTTTTGTCTACTGAACGCAGCCCAGGTCTTGTTTCAGTTTGGAAAAGGGTTAAGCTGCGGTTACAAGGTTTGGTTGAAATACAGGGATATACATATTGTCGCTTTTCTGCAAAAACCTTGTATCTGCAGCTTGTTTTAAGCTGCAGATACATGTTTTTGGCAGAAAAGCAGCGATATATAACTTTTCCTATTTACAAACAATACTTATTACCACTGAGAAATAAGGTTTCTCAAGGTAAAGTCTATTCTGGAATCAGCTTTCCTGTCAAATTTCCTTATGAAAATCTATACTTGAACCGTCTCATTGATTGAAATACTGAGCCAGTGGAGCGATACAGGCCCTCTTGGGCCTCTTGTTCTACAATTATTTCTTTTACAACGAGTTTTTGAAAAAATCTGGCGATGCTGTAATATGAAGAAATGGTCGAAGCTTGTTTTGCACGAGAATATTCGGTGTTATTAAGCAGAGTTTGAATACAATCGTTGAAAAACATTTCAAAATCGAAAGTAAAACATTTTTTACTTTCGATTTTGAAATGTTTTTCAACGATTGTATTAAAACCCTGCTACTAATACCGTATACTCCCATGCACAACAAACTTCGACCATTTCTTCGTATTACAGCATCGCCGGATTTCTCAAAAAATCGCTTTAAAAGAAATAATCTTAGAAAATGTGTTCGTGACCTACAAATTTTCGCTCTATGCAACTACCTCTTTTTGGAGCTAGTTTCTCTGTTTACCACCCGTGACATTGTGGAAAATGAAGGAATTGCTTGTGAAAAGCAATTTTTTTATTTCCCACAATGCCTTCTATCCAAAATGACAAAAAAAAATAATTGCTGAAATTTCATTCACTTTAATTAGTGGTCTGCAACATGTTTGAATTAGGACCGGTCTAAAGTTTTGCCATCATGTAATGGGTGAAAAGCATAGCACATAACCATACTCACCATTTTCTCGGATTTAGAATATTTTACATTTTCTGTCACTTCGCCTTTCTTGATACTTGTTAAGAATATCATTTGGTAGAGAGTTGTTGCTTTGTGCTGTCCCTATTCATTGTTATGTGTGATTTGTTAGTGATCAAATGTGTTTGACTTTGCAAACTGTTTCTGTCAACCTTTCTCAGATAATCAAGCATGGCACGTTAAAAAGGTATAACAACATGAAACAAAAGCTTCGCAGAGCAGCGCATATACGCCCGAGAGGGGCTTGTCAGTAAAATTGACCATTTTTTCAATTGAAGGGCAGATTATTCAAGAACGAAAAGAGTTATCTGAATTCTGTAAGCGGTGTGCACAACTAGACACCATGGAGAATCATTGTGGCAAGTTTGATCAAATTCCAATCAAAACTGTAGGAGGAGTTGCGCACACAAGAAATTGCTAACATACGGACTGATGGACAGACAGACAGACGACTTGGGCCATAACATAATACGACCCTTCAGGCTATAAAAAGGTAATAATTTTTCCATTTCAACACAATGTTCTGGAAATGAGATCATCCATTAGATCTGTATATTAACCGTTTCCCAAACAACAAAATTTTGAGGTGATCCAATAAGGGAATTGGAAAGCTTCTCTAGATGACAAAATAGATGTTTAAATGGAAAGCATTTGTGTACAATGTAGTACAAATAATATTGAGGCAAAAGGAGAAAATGCTGATGATCAGCATTTTCTTCTTTTGTCTCAATGTTTTCCCAAGCCATTTCTATTGTGGACGTCAAAACCAGGGGCCCGTATTATCATCGATCTTAGGACCACGATTTTGTGTAAACTGTGTAACAAAACATCTGATTGCACGAGAAATCAGATTAGGCCACAGTTGATAGCACATCAGCGTTTGACTTATGAGTGCCAGGTTTGATCCCTGAGTACAACAAACATCCTTTTGTCTCCCACCGTTGGTTGGATAAACCTACATAATGACATCGTATAGAGGACAAGAATTGACCTGGCAGAGCATTCCATTTGATTAGCATGGGCTGCTCTGCCAGGTCATTTATCATGAGGTATACATTACATGCATCACTGAAGGGTTAATCCATTCCCACTCACTGACGTTTTTGAAGTGCCACAAGATCAAGACATTGAAAACATTGTGGAAAATGAAGAAATTGCTTGTCACAAGAAAAAGATAAAGGCTCTTGTTTATTCTGTATCAAGCCGCTATGAATTCCAAATTTTACAAACCCTCCCAAACACGACCAGGGAACACTGTACCAAACAAGTTCCATATTGATGCTTTTCATCGAAAACCTGCTAACTGCAGCTTGTTTTAACCTGCAGTTACGAGTTTTTCGTTGAAAAACAACAATATATTAAGTCTTTGTGGATAAAAAGTGGACAGACACAGTTTGTTTATATGTATGTTATGTTACCATGTAGGTACAAAATGCTGACTTCATTAATTGTTGTTGTTGTTCTCATTAAAAATCATAGAAAAAAAAGATTAATGGTTCTTGTTAATTCTTTATCGAGCCACTAATATGAATTCCAAATTTAATTGACCCTCTCCCAAACAAGACCTTGTTTTGATGTCCCCAATAGAAAAAGGCTTGGGAAAAAATTGAGTCAAGTTTCATATTGATTTACTCAGTTTGTTTATATACTGAGAGGCAAAAATAAGTATACACCCTAGGTCTCCCATGTTTTCTGAGAAAAGGATTAATGGATTATGTAAGATATTTAAACCTCGCCGAAGGTGATCGTTTGTTGATGTAATGTTGTCCGCCTATCAGTTTATCTGTCCTTTCTTTCTGCAAATATTTTTCATATCATACAGTGTCATGGAAAAGGGGGACTTTATCAATAAATTTATGCAAGCATTCAAGTTGTCATAACCCTTACATTTATGGACGGATTTGGATCAAATTTTCACAGAAAGTGCCTACTCACCTAGGAACATGTGTACGTTGTTAAGGCTTTTCCATATTACGATGCGTCACGGCAAATGGCCCTTGATAAAAACAAGTTGTCTGACATAACTCCTAAGTTTTTAGACAGATTTCGATCAAATTTGCGCAAAATGTTCCTAGCTACCTGACTAAGTGTATAGAGTGTCACGTTTCTTTCGCATTATGCTGCATCATGAAAAAATGGGTCTTATTGCTAAAAAGTGACAAATTGATCAAATTCAACCAGCCAGCGCGAATTGTGTTATAACATTAGAGAAAATTCAACGTTGTGATTTGTTGTGACAAAGAATAAAGAAATTAAAAATGGATTACCAACAATATTTGATGATCCACTAAGTCGCATGTGCAAAGTTTGCAAAATCGGCATGTAGCAAGAGCATGGGTAGTCAAGCAATTTCAGGTGATATTTATCAACACTGTATTATTGGTCAATGAGTAGAAATGAAATGTACAAAATTTTGAGTCGAATTAATAGATACTAAGCGAGATATTGACAAATGAAAAGTGTATACTTTCTTTTGCCTCTCAGTATATATGTTATGTTACCATGTAGGTACAAAATGCTGACTTCAGTAACCCATTACCTAATGGCAAAATTTTAGCCTGCTCTAATTTGAAAGAAGTTGCAGACGACAATTTTAAGTAAATTAATTTTTACATTTTATGGTTTTTTAGACCAGAAAATATTGTGGGAAATGAAGAAATTGAAAAAAAGTTTAGCAACACTGATTTTGTTAATTGAAAACATTTTCTGTGTATTTTCTGTGGTATTTATTTCACAATCATTACATACATTTTAGCATATCGTCGGTGTAAATGCAAAACCTCGTATGTTGATTGGTGCGATTTTCAAAGTACAAACTTGTGTGCCCTGTGTAGACGATTCTCGCAGGTTTTGAGATATTTTGACTGATCAATATTATTGACACATTATTTGAGAACAATATGTCGAAATTTCAGGTAAGACATTTCAGTTTGGGAAAAGTTACTACACTTTTTTCCCTCCCCTTTAGAATTTTCCAAAACCGAGATACGAGGTTTTGCATTTACAACGACGATATGCTTTTATGCACAACATTCAAAGGTCACTTTGTGGTAAGGTTAAATATTGTATGAGAAACACTGTCTTTACGTAGGTGAAGGGTCAAAACAAAAAGTCACAACAGAATACGGTATCGATTATGAGGTCATTTTCGGGCAAGAACAGCAGTGAAACGATTTCTTATCCACTTAAATTGTTTGTACACAGTATAAACATTCACTCTCCCAAACACTGGTTTTGATGACTCAAATAAGAGAAGAGGCTGATAAGTGGACTATCAGGCATGGGCATTGAGACCGCAACCTGGCTCTACCAAAATTCATTCTGACATTTGACAAGTCATTTGTCTCTCACCAAATGGATGTGAATCGTCTTTAGGAGAGTAGCTGGAGGCTTTGATTGAGTATTGCGGTGGTACTGATGAGAGAAATAAATGAAATCCACAATTAGAATCTTCAGTCGCTGTGAAATGACCATAGCAGTTGAAAGTGGCGTTAAACACCACTTAACCCTTTCCCAAACAAGACCTGGTTTTGAAGTCCTTAATAGAAATGGCTTGGGAAAACATTGAGACAAAAGAAGAAACTGCTGATAATCAGCAGTTTCTCCTTTTGTCTCAACATTTTCTTACCTATTTTCTACACAAATTCTATCTTTAAAAACACCAATATTGTCATCTGCAGCAGCTTTTGTAGTGGATCATCCTGAAATTTTGTTGTTTGGGAAAGGGTTAATCAATGTGCAGGAAAGGTTTGACTTTTTGGATTGCAGTGAGATTCCATTTTAATCCCTCCCAAACAAAACCTGGGGCCCGTATTACTAACGATCGTACGTTCGATTTTTGCATAATTACTTGTAACAACAGCCCTGATTGGCTCAGTCGGATTTCTCGTGCAATCAGATGTCTTGTTACACAGTTTACACAAAAACTTGATTGTAAGATGTTTAGTAATACGAGGCCCTGGTTTTTGACATGCTTAAAATGCTAATCTCTTTGCAAGGGAAGTAACTCAATGCAAGGGAAGTAAGTTTTTGTAAGGGAAGTTACTCTGTGCTAGGGAATTAACTCTGTGCAAGGGAAGTAATTTGATGAAAGGGAAGTAACTCTGTGCAATGGAAGTAACCCTATGCAAGGGAAGTTACTCGATGCAAGGGAAATTACTCTGTACAAGGGAAGTAACTTATTGGAAAGGAAAGTAACTCTGTGCAAGGAAAGTAACTCAATGGAAGGAAAGTAACTCTATGCAAGGGAAGTAACTCTATCAAAGGGAAGTAACTCTGTGCAAGGGAAATAACTCTGTTCAAGGCAAGTAACTATCAAACGGAAGTAATTCAATAGAAGGGAAGTAACTCTATGCAAGGGAAGTAACTTGTGCAAGGGAAATAACTATCAAAGGGTAGTAATTCTATGCAAGAGACTCCATCAAAGGGAGGTAACTCTATCAAAGGGAAGTAACTCTATCAAAGGGAGGTAACTCTATCAAAGGGAAGTAACTATATACAAGGGAAGTAACTATCAAAGGGAAGTAACTCAATACAAGGGAAGTAACTCTATAAAAGGGAAGTTACTATCAAAGGGAAGTAACTCAATGCAAGGGAAGTAACTCTATCAAAGGGAAGTAACTCTATACAAGGGAGGAAACTCTATACAAGGGAAGAAAATCTATCAAAGGTAAGTAACTCGATCAAAGGGAGGTAACTATACAAAGCAGTGCTTATCAAAGGGAAGTAGTTCTTTACAAGGGAAGTAACTATCAAAGGTTAGTAACTCTATGGAAGGGAAGTAACTCTATCAAATGGAGGTAACTATATACAAGGGGAAGTAACTCAATACAAGGGAAACAAATCCATCAAATGGAAGTAACTCTATCAAAGGAAAGTTACTCTATACAAGGAAAGTAACTATCAAAGGGAAGTAACTCGATACAAGGGAAGTAACTCTATGCAAGGGAAATAACCCTATCAAAGGGAAGTAACTCAATACAAGGGAAGTAACTCTATCAAAGGGAGGAAACTATACAAGGGAAGTAACTTTATACAAGGGAAGTAACTATCAAAGGTAAGTAACTCTATGCAAAGGAAGAAAATATATCAAAGGGAGGTAACCATACAAGGGAAGTAACTCTATCAAAGGGAAGTAACTCTATCAAAGGGAAGTAACTCAAAGGGAAGTAACTATCAAAGGGAAGTAACTCTATCAAAGGGAGGTAACTATACAAGGGAAGTAACTATATCAAAGGGAAGTACCTCAATACAAGGGAAGTAACTCTATCAAAGGGAAGTAACTCTATCAAAGGGAAGTTACTCTATACAAGGGGAATTACTCTATCAAACGGAAGTAACTCAATACAAGGGAAGTAACTCAATACAAGGGAAGTAACTCTATCAAAGGGAAGTAGCTCTATACAAAGGAAGTAACTCTATCAAAGGGAAGTAACTCTATCACAGGGAGGTAACTTTCAAAGGGAAGTAACTCTATCAAAGGGAAGTAACTCAATACAAGGGAAGTAACTCTATCAAAGGGAGGTAATTATACAAGGGAAGTAACTCTATCAAAGGGAAGTAACTATCAAAGGGAAGAGGGAAGTAACTCTATACAAGGGAAGTAACTCTATCGAAGGGAAGTAACTCTTTCAAAGGTAGGTAACTATCAAAGGGAAGTAACTCTATCAAAGGGAAGTAACTAAATCAATGGGAAGTAACTATCAGAGGGAAGTAACTCCATACAAGGGAAGTAAGTCTATGCAAGGGAAGTAACTCTATCAAAGGGAAGTTACTATTTACAAGGGAAGTAACTATCAAAGGGAAGTAACTCTATCAAGGGGGGGTAACTCTATACAAGGGAAGTAAATATATCAAAGGGAAGTTACTCAATACAAGGGAAGTAACTCTTTCAAAGGGAAGTAACTCTATCAAAGGGAAGTAACTCTATCAAAGAGAAGTTACTCTATACAAGGGGAGTTCCTCTATCAAAGGGAAGTAACTCAATACAAGGGAAGAAACTCAAAACAAGGGAATAAACTCTATCAAAGCGAAGTAACTATCAAAGGGAAGTAGCTCTATACAAAGGAAGTAACTCTATCAAAGGGAAGTAACTCTATTAAAGGGAAGTAACTCTATACAAGGAAAGTAACTCTATCAAAGGGAAGTAACTCAATACAAGGGAAGTAACTCTATCAAAGTACTTTAAGGGGATGTCACTCTTGCTGACCCATCAAAAGGACAATACTCCGCTTGAACTTTCAGAGGTCTCTCTCGCTGACCAATCAAAGGGACATCACTCCTCATGTACTTTCAAGGGAAGTCACTCTCGCTGACCAATCAAAGGGACATCACTCCGCATGATTTTTGCAGGGGAGGTCACTCTCGCTGACCCATCAAAGGGACATCACTCCGCATGTACTTTCAGGGGAGGTCACTCTCGCTGACCCATTAAAGGGACATCACTCCGTTTGAACTTTCAGGGGAGGTCACTCTTGCTGACCCATCAAAGGGACATCACTCTGCATGTACTTTCAGGGGAGGTCACTCTCGCTGACCCATCAAAGGGACATCACTCCGCATGAATGTTCAGGGGAGGTCACTCTCGCAGACCCTTCAAAGGGACATCACTCCGCTTGAACTTTCAGGGGAGTTCACTCTCGCTGACCCATCAAAGGGACATCACTCCGCTTGAACTTTCAGGGGAGGTCACTCTCGCTGACCCATCAAAGGGACATCACTCCTCATGTACTTTCAGGGGAAGTCACTCTCGCTGACCCATCAAAGGGACATCACTCCGCATGATTTTTGCAGGGGAGGTCACTCTCGCTGACCCATCAAAGGGACATCACTCCTCATGTACTTTCAAGGGAAGTCACTCTCGCTGACCAATCAAAGGGACATCACTCCGCATGATTTTTGCAGGGGAGGTCACTCTCGCTGACCCATCAAAGGGACATCACTCCGCATGTACTTTCAGGGGAGGTCACTCTCGCTGACCCATTAAAGGGACATCACTCCGTTTGAACTTTCAGGGGAGGTCACTCTTGCTGACCCATCAAAGGGACATCACTCTGCATGTACTTTCAGGTGAGGTCACTCTCGCTGACCCATCAAAGGGACATCACTCCGCTTGAACTTTCAGGGGAGGTCACTCGCTGACCCATCAAGGGACATCACTCCGCAAGAACTTTCAGGGAAGTCACTCTGGCTGACCCATCAAAGGGACATCACTCCGCATGTACTTTCAGGGGAGGTCACTCTCGCTGACCCATCAAAGGGACATCACTCCGCATGTACTTTCAGGGGAGGTCACTCTCGCTGACCCATTAAAGGGACATCACTCCGTTTGAACTTTCAGGGGAGGTCACTCTTGCTGACCCATCAAAGGGACATCACTCTGCATGTACTTTCAGGGGAGGTCACTCTCGCTGACCCATCAAAGGGACATCACTCCGCATGAATGTTCAGGGGAGGTCACTCTCGCTGACCCTTCAAAGGGACATCACTCCGCTTGAACTTTCAGGGGAGGTCACTCTCGCTGACCCATCAAAGGGACATCACTCCGCTTGAACTTTCAGGGGAGGTCACTCTCGCTGACCCATCAAAGGGACATCACTCCTCATGTACTTTCAGGGGAAGTCACTCTCGCTGACCCATCAAAGGGACATCACTCCGCATGATTTTTGCAGGGGAGGTCACTCTCGCTGACCCATCAAAGGGACATCACTCCTCATGTACTTTCAAGGGAAGTCACTCTCGCTGACCAATCAAAGGGTGATCACTCCGCATGAACTTTCAGGGGAGGTCACTGGCTGACCCATCAAAGGGACATCACTCCGCTTGAACTTTCAGGGGAAGTCACTCGTGCTGAACCATCAAAGGGACATCACTCTGCTTGAAATTTCAGGGGAAGTCACTCTCGCTGACACATCAAAGGGACATCACTCCGCATGAACTTTCAGGGGAAGTCGCTCTCACTGAACCCATCAAAGGGACATCACTCCGCATGAACTTTCAGGGGAAGTCATTCTCGCTGACCCATCAAAGGGACATTACTCTGGAAGAACGTTCAGGGGAAGTAACTCGATACAAGGGAAGTAACTCGATACAAGGGAAGTAACTTGATACAAGGGAAGTTACTCTATGCAAGGGAAGTAACTCTATCAAAGGGAGGTAACTATACAAGGGAGGTAACTATACAAGGGAAGTAACTCTATCAAAGGGAAGTAACTCGATACAAGGGAAGTAACTGTTACAAGGGAAGTAACTCGATACAAGGGAAGTAACTCTATCAAAGGGAAGTTACTCTATGCAAGGGAAGTTACTCTATGTAAGGGAAGTTACTGTATGTAAGGGAAGTTACTCTGCCAAATGTTTGACTTCATCAGAAGTATTTGGATGCTGCATGAATTTCATTAGAGGTGGACTACCATAACACCTTTTATAGAGGAGGCATTTGTCAAACAGCAAAATTTAAAGCTGGTCCAAATTGAAAGGTGTTGCAGACGACAATTTAAAGTTGATAAAATTTTAAAGATATTTCCATTTTGGGTTAGAAAATATTGTGGAAAATGAAGAAATTGCTTGTGACAAGCAATTTCTTCATTTCAAACAATGTTTTCTGAAGTCTTCTGAAGGCTTTACTGAGCAGTAATTGGTTAATTAAGGAATTATATTTATGATCAGCTTTTTCTCCTTTTGTCTCTATATTTAAACTCTTTTGCCAAGATGTTTTCCCAAACATTTGCTAGGTAAGTTTCGATTATTTGGAAAAGGGTTAAGTTGTTCAATTATTTCCCAAACAAGACATGGTTTTGACATTGCTCGCTTGGTCAAGGTCACTAGGTCAAAGGCCATGGTCCCAAATGAAAGGTCTTGGCAGGAAGTATCCATTTGTGAAGTATCAAGGCCGTATCTGCAATAATGTCCAAGATATTAACCAGGGCTGTGTTCAGTAGACAAAACGTTAGCTAATGTTAGCAACAGTCGCAACTTCTTTGACACAAATTTAACAGAATTGACAGAGTATTCCGAATGAAACGGCTAACGTTAGCTAACGTTTTGTCTTACTGAACGCAGGGAAGGTTAAAGATTTGAAGACGCAACGGGACGTGACGTGGACACCAACATAGGGCATTGATATAAGCTCCCTGGACGTTCGCGCTCCCTAAAAAGGGTAGTATTTGTGTATGGAAAACACAGGAAATAGGCCTACCGGAACAAAAGGAGAATATACCTCCTTATCAGTATTTTTCTCTTTCCTCAATGTTTCCAAATTTTTCTTCAACTTAGGAACGTTCGTCAAAACCAGGTTGACTTCGGATGTAGGATAGAGGGACAGAAATTATTGAATGGAAACAATAAAAGGCTGATCATCAGCATTTTCTCCTTTATATTCAACATTTTCTGTGCTGTCATGAAAAAAAGTTCCAGTCATTTGCACCCATTATATTATCAGCAGCAGTTTACCAATTTGGATGGTCTTAGATTTTGTTTGGGAATGTTTAAACTCATTAACCCTTTCCCAAACGGCAAATCTTCAAAATTTCCATTTCAAAAGCTGCTGCAGACAACAAATGGACCTTGTCTAAGATAGAATTTGTGTACAATATAGCATGGAAAATATTGAGACAAAGGAGAAACTGCTGGTTATCAGCAGTTTCTTCTTTTGTCTAAATGTTTTCCCAAAGCATTTCTATAAGGGATGTCAAAACCAGGACTGGTCTTGTTTGGGAAAGAGCTAACCGACAGCAACATACTTGATCTGTCTAAATTCAAAGATCTTGCAGACGACTAAATCAAGTGAATGGAATTTAGAATTATTTGGGTAGAAAACACTGTGGAAAACAAAGTAATTGCTTGGCACATGTAATTGCTTCATTTCCCACAATGTTTTCCTTGTGTGTGTGTGTGTGGGGGGGGGGGGGGGGGGGGGGGTCATTATGCTTAACAGGGAGTTAACTTGCATTCAAAGAATACAAAGTTTCTTCCCTTTGAGCGAGAAAACCACTTTCAACTTTCTATTTTTTTATGGAGAGCTATTCCTTTCCAAAACAGCCCTACTCTTCAAAGCCAAGGTCTATTGATTAAACCATCAAATGTTTTGAGCCAATGATTGGATACCTAAATCCCGCAAAGGCCAGAGATTAGACGTGAAATGACCCCGTGGGAACAGTTTCATTTTATCGTAATAGAATGAAGAGATAATGTGCTCTGTTTTAACCCATTACCAAACAGCAAAATTTTTGACCATTCCAAATTCAAAGGTGTTGCAGACGACAACTAAAATGAATGAAAAAGTACACATCTCTATCATTTTGTATGGAAAATATTGTGGTAAATGAAGAAATTGCTTGTCACAAGCAATTTCTTCATTTTCCACAATGTTTTCCATAGCCAGTTTCTTGTGGGGAGTCAAAAAGAGTCACCGTGTGGTAATGGGTTAAGAGAGTATAACAGCCCTGGTTTTGACAAGAAAGACTACAGAAAACATTGAGACAAAAAGAATAAATGGCTGATAACCACTATCTTTCCATTTAATCTCGATATTTTCTTAGCTACATATTTAGCAAAAAATTTGAAAAGGCATTGAAAACATTGAGGCAAATTTAAGAAGAATACTCATGACTTACACTTCCTCCTTTTGCCTAAATATTTTTCATGCCAAATTTTGTACTGTATATATGACCACAATTCAATCATGAACAGTCTAATTTTTGCTGTTTCGGAAAGGGCTAAAGGGGCATCAGCTAAGAAGGGTTTCATATTACGCACTTGTAAATGGATGAACAAATATGGATGGTAAAATGATATGCACATTGATCTTTTGATGATTATCAGCATTTTCTAACAAGCACGTCAAAGAATTCTGATCATGCTCAATGTGACCTTTGAAATTTATACATTCTAGGCATTCTTGAGTTTTATCCTTTGATTTAATTTTATCAATTCATTACCAAACAAAAAAATTTGACTGGTCCAAATTCAAAGATGTTGCAGATGACAATTTCAAGAGAATAAAATGTATCATTTTTTGGTATTTTTGTATAGAAAGCATTGTGGGAAGTGAAGAAATTGCATGTCATGAGCAATTTTGTTGCAAGAAGAATAAATTGCGTAACATGGAGAAGAAATAATTTTAGGGAATGGGCAAAAGATAATGGAGAAGCTATAAAAGAACAGCAATGATCTTGATCGGACTGTGTATAAACAGACAGATCTAGATCCATGTTGGTCTCAAATAAACCTTATCCCCAGATCCTGACTCATGAATATGTGACCCGTCACGCTAAAAGGGACCTTATCCGAACTAAAAAAATCCAAATTTTGACAAACTTGTCAGACTCAGCACTGGTCAACCAGATCCCGTATGCAAAAAGTGAACATATAGTAAGATCGGGAAAACTTTCCGGATTTATGAAATTACACAAAAGTGAAAAGTGTCGGCCCTAGTCTGGCTGCGCGGACTGCGCAGACTGACTAGGGTCGGTATTTTTCACACACCCGATAAGGTCCCTTTTAGAGCGACAGGTCACATATATAAACAAATTATCAATTTGTATTACTGATTTCGTTTGACATGCTCATATTGTAAAAAAAGGCTTACATACATCAAAGAGACTTTAATCATAGTACATTGATATAAAGAGAGGGCAAAAAAAAACAAAACAACTGAACTATTTGTAGGGAAACAGAGCTACAGATAATTTCAAGTGCGGTGAAGACAATTTCTAACTTTGCTATTTCAATTCCAAGCCCTGTTATGGATACTCATTTGAACGGTCTCGAAGAGATGATTCCAATGAGTACACACAACATAGGGTTTGATGAACATACATAACAGATATTCCATTCCATTTTGGATAGTCTTCATTCGCTCTTATTTATAGATAATTCATTTATCTAATTAATTACCAGTTCAATTTCTAATTTGAGATTCTTCAAAACCCGAGGTTGTTTGGAAAAAAGCCAAAAGCATCCCATCCTCGTATACCCTGGGGTCAACTTGGCAAATAAGGAGACCCAAGGGTATCCGAGGATGAAAGCATCCTCCCTCTCAAACATTTTCCTCCCTCTTGAACTTTTTCCCAAACAATACCGGGTTTTGAAGACAAGGGCAACAGAATGACAATAGGGTATGATTTTATTATGTTAACCCTGACAAATTTCGGACAAAGATAAGTATTTCGTATGTATTGTTAAACAATTTCGTAACTACAGCTTGATTAAGCTTTAGTTAAGAGATTTTATAACAACACGGACAATTAATAAGACACAACCATGAGTCCCAGTCTATTTTAAGCTGCAGATACAAAGTTTTCGTTGAAAAGCAGCCATATTTCCATTGTTTTAAACCCTTTACCAAACAAATTTTTAGAGTGGTCTAATTTGAAAAAATTTGCAGGTCACACCAAGGAAGCCGATAAAGATAGGATTTGTGTAGCCCATATTTTAACCAAGAAAATAATCTATTGAGACAAAAGGAGATAATTCTAGTTATCAGAATTTCTTCTTTTTTCTCAATGTTTTCCAAGCATTTTTATAAGAGACACGAAAACTATGTCTTGTTTTGGAAAGCCAGGGTTAAATTGTAACATTTGTGAATAAATACAACCTAGCTTTGTTCATTAATTGTATGTTGTTGGTGGGAAGTCAAAACCTCATAACTCCAGCTTTGTCAAACTGTAGTTATGAGCTTTTGACCTCCCACCAACTTTATTAACCCTTTCCCAAACAACTCAATTTTAGGGTGATCCACTTCAAAAACTGCCACAAATGACAAAATGGGTGTTATTAAAGATAGAATTTGTGTAAAATATGGCACAGGAAATATTGAGACAAAAGGAGAAAATGCTGATTATCAGCATTTTCTTCTTTTGTCTCAATGTTTTCCCATGCCTTTTCTAAAAGGGACGTCAAAACCAGGTCTTGTTTAGGAAAGGGTTAATTGTATGCTGTCGGTGGGCGGTCAAAACCTTGTAACTCAAGATTTGTCCAACTGTAGTTACGAGGTTTTGACCTCCCACCAACAATGTGTCCCTTCATGCTAAAAGGAACCTCTAGAGAGGTCTATGAAACCAAATTTTGAGAAACTAGTCAAGACTTGGAAGGCATCAATCATAACCATTTAAATAAAAAAAATGGGATGGCAAAACACTCTAGATCATTTCAGAAAATAACATTCTCGTGAAAAGTTTCAATCCTAGTCAGTCTGTGCAGTTTGCAAAGACTGACTAAGGTTGATACTTTTCACACTTCCATAAAGGCTCTTTTAGCTTGACGGGCCACATATATCATTTTGTAAATACATGTAATACATTTGTGCAAGGATCTGGAAAAAGGTCCCTTTAAGGCTTATGAGCACACAGTCTGATCAGGAACTATGTTGTTCTCTAATAGCTTTTCCATGACCTGAAGCAGCTATTAGAGTGCATCATGGGTCCTGATCAGCCTGCACTTTGGCTTAGATTGATCTTGAAACATGAAAATCTCAGAAGCCTTAAGGGGCATTTTTCCAGATCCGGGCTCATTTGTAAAAGTTTATTTCAACCATTTCCCAAACAAAAAATGTCCTGTTTGTGTTGCTAACAAAATCAATGAAACCTTTTTTTGAAAGAATGAAAATATTAAAGGAAAAGGACAAAATAGTGGTAACCAGCATTTTCTTCCTTTTCTTCAATATTTTCAAAATCTGACATTTGCCAATTCAATGCACCAAAAGCCAGTTTATAGACAACAAAATGAATTCTGATATGGAAAGAATGTGTACAATACAGTCTAAAAAATATTGAGACAAAATGAGTAAATTCTGACTATCAGCATTTCCTTTTTTTGCCTCAATATTTTCTTAAGCTATTTCATATAAGGGTGTCAAAGCATTAAGGTCTTGTTTGGGAAAGGGTTGAAATTGTTGAACAAACTTATGCCACATTTTTTCTCAGAAATGTTCAAGCAGTTCAAAAGGCAAAGTCCAGAGCTATTAACACTTCCAGTTGATTGATTCATTGGTTATATAGTTTTATGTCCAACTCATCAGCAAAGTTTAAAGAAAACTGCTTGTTTAAATTCTCGTCTGATAAACTGGAGTGGCGAGGGATCAAACCAGGCCCTGGTTTCTGGAAAAAACTTAAGTACATACTCATGAGAACATGCTCAACTTCAAAGGAATACTCTCCAACGTTGAAGGGTAATCAATTGAAGTTCATGTGGATTTCGTGCGATTTGATCATGGTGCTCAGATTTGAGCATGAGAACGTACTTAAGTTTTTTCGAGAAACCAGGGCTAGGTCATCATAGTCATCAGTCGCTAGTAGTCTGTTCTCTTCTTTTTTGTCATCAGTCGTTAGTATCCCATCCTCATCTATTTTCTATCATCAGTCGTTAGTGGAGCGTTCTCTGCCTGTCATCAGTCGCTAGTAGGCCGCTCTCCTCTTTCTGTCATCAGTCATAAGTGGCCCGTTCTCTGCCTGTCATCAGTCACTAGTAGCCCACTCTCCTCTTCCTGTCGTCATCTATCGTTAGTAGCCCATCCATCCTCGTCTCCTTGTTATCATCAGTCGCTAGTAGGCCGCTCTCCTCTTGTCATCAATCGTTAGTGGACCCTTCTCTGCCTGTCATCAGTCGCTAGTAGCCTGATTTCCTCTTCCTGTAATCATCAATCGTTAGTAGCCCATCCATCCTCGTCTCCTTGTTAACATCCGTCGTTAGTAGGCCGCTCTCCTCTTGTCATCAATCGTTAGTGGACCGTTCTCTGCCTGTCATCAGTCGCTAGTAGCCCGATTTCCTCTTCCTGTAATCATCTATCGTTAGCAGCCCATCCATCCTCGTCTCCTTGTTAACATCCGTCGTTAGTAGCCTGTTCTTCTCTCCCTGCCATTATAGATGCTTAGTTATAGTGCACCAATATTAACCCATTACTGCACAGTGATGCCTTTTGACTCCCTTACAAGAATAGGCTTGGGAAAACAGAATAGGCTTGGGAAAACATTGTGGAAAATGAAGAAATTGCTCGTGACAAGCAATTTCTTCATTTTCCACAATATTTTTTAACCCAAAATGGAAATAATTTTAAAATTTCATCAACTTGATATTGTCCTCTGCAACATCTTTCAAAAGAAGAGTCCAAAATTTTGTCGTCTGGTAATGGGTTAACTCAGCACAACTTTTTTTTCGTCATTGAAATCAGTATTATAGAAACATTGCCGAAGTGGCGTCATTACATATGCCAATGTCCCAAATTAATCTGAGAGTACTATAGTACAATATAACTTAATAATTAAAATGAAAGGTTGATAGATAATCTTGGATCATATTGGTTAAAATATTACATTCTATCTTTATACTATTATAAATCAGGGCTTTTCGTCACAAGTAGCAGCATAGTTAACATACCGGCTATATGACCACTTTTGTGTAGCAGGCTGCACAATCAGTCTCTAGTCGTCTCTGGAAAGTCTCTCTAACCAGGATTAATACTCCTCCGTCTTTTGCTGACCTGTATATCGCTGCTTTTTAACAAAAACCTGGTAACTACAGCTTGTATCAAGCTGCAGTTACCAGGTTTTTGTTGAAAAGCGACAATATTCTAAAGATTTTGGAAAGAATTCACAACCTGCATGCTGACCGTTTCACCATGGTTCTGTACCTACAACTGATTCAAAGTAATTTCACAATCTGTGTTTCGTTATTTGTGCTCTCTTTCTGGGATGAATACTTTTCTGCCTTTGGTTAACCTGTCTAATCTAAAAGTTGTAGGCCTATATCCTAAAAATTTAGCGAAGAATCCAGAATCTGCATGCTGACCAGGATTCCGTACCTAAAACTATATCAAGTTTATGTTTATTTATCATACAAAGAAATTCTGACCATGGTGTTGATTTCAGCAAACAGGAATCATATCTGAAAAGTGTTGATGCGGACATTGTGTTGCTAGGGGTCACTCCTACTCAGAATCTCAATCCACTGACCTTAGAAAAAAACAAAAAGAAAAAAAACCATTAAAGACAGATTTTGTTGAATCTTGAAAAATTCTTTACATAGTGAACCAACTTGATTTGAATAACATAATATTGCAGCTTTTCGATAAAACCCTTGTAACTGTAGCTTAAAGTTCCAAGCTGCAGTGACATGGATTTTGTTAAAAAGAGACAATATACACAATTGAAATAGAAGACTTTTAAAGTCAGTTGTTTTAGTTTCTTTTTAGGCAGGACACACTACCTAAAAGAGAACTGAAACAACTAACTTTACCTTAATTCTCCTTGACAGCTTCTTGTTTCAACATATTGCAGGCACCCTTTGAAGACTTAACTAGCGTATCTATCACTATCTGTAAAGTGTTGGTGTGCGGACATTGTGTTGCTAGGTCCTTCAAGATACAGATGGGGTCGCTCCTACTCAGAATCCTCAATCCACTGACCTTAGAAAAAAACAAAAGAAAAAAAAGAGGGGGGGGGGGGAGAATAGAAAAAAATGTTAGACAGATTTTTATAAGATTTTGTTGAATATTGAAAAAACTCTTTAAATATTGAACAATTATATCGTTGGTGGGGAATCAAAACCTCGTAACTCCAGCTTTTTCAAGCTGTAGTTACGAGGTTTTGACTTCCCATCGACGATATGTATGATATTAACTAACAGAGAATCGCTGCTCTTCAATAAAACCCTCATAACTGTAGCTTAACCAAGCTGCATTTACAAGGATTTTGTTGAAAAGCAATGATATACTTAATTGAAATAGAATGAAACAATTTATGTTTAAATGCTTTTAAAGTTATAGTTGTTACAACAAAGTATGTAAATTTTATGATAAATTAATGTAAATAAATGATATTACAGAAAAAATATTAGTAGAAACCGGAAAAGCTAAAGCTAAAGTTAATAGAAGCATCTAGCTGATGAACATTTACATACTAATTAAAGGCTTAAATATACTTAAATCATGTAGACAAATGCTTAAATTACAGTTATAAATACATGCAAGTTTCAATATTGAATGAACAAACTATATAATGTCATGACATTGTACACTTAATAAAATTAATTTATAAATTTATCAGAAAATGTATAACACTAGTGCAAAATAGGTTTCAAAACATGCAAAGTTGAATATTATAGCGAAAAAACTACAACAACACACATTGGTCAAGAGTAGGATATTAGAAAAGGTAATATTGATCAAACAATTAAGTTGTTTATATATTCACATACCGTAAAACATGCATAATGTGTAATCTAAACATATGATATAGGAAAATAACAAAAAGCAATAGAATCAACACACACGTTTGGCCCGGGCCAAACAATAACATTTTAGTCTAACAACATACATTATAACAGCATTCATAACATTGCATAATAAATTAAACTAACTATTCAAAACCTTATTCAAAACAATTACCAGAACATACTATTCAAATAAATTTAACAACATCAGGCTTAAACAAACTCTTAACTAAATACACAATATGTCCATTGTATGGGGTTCTACCACCAACTGCAGGACTGACAGCCGAGATATTTCTATCCCCCCTCAACAGCCGGGGGCACACAATATTAATGGCCCTGGCCAAACAACAAGTCTAACTACAAACAAGTATAATAATACAGTTTTACCCGGGCAAAATAACAAGAAATATATCTACAAATATAACAGCAGTCATAACATTGCAAAATTAATTAAACTAACTTATCAGAAAATTATAGACACAAGTGAAAAAAATAGTTTTCAATTATATAATATAATATTGTCAATTAAATATCAAGCTAACAAACTATACAAATGATATTAGACAATAGAAAAATATCAGTTAACACAATATCATGGTCAAACAGTAATTTGTTAATGTATTCCCTTAAAATATACAAAATGTGAAATCTATTGAATCAACTATACATGATATAGAAAAATAACAAAAAACAATCAAATCAAAGTCAACTATTTTGGTTAGTAGCATATTCAAAACCTTATTCTATACCAATACAATAACATACTATTCAATTAAATTTAACAACATCAGGCTTAAACAGAATCTTAACTAAATACTACCAATACAATAACATACTATGCAATTAAATTTAACAACATCAGGCTTAAACAGAATCTTAACTAAATACTAACACAATATGTCCATTGTATGGGGTTCTACCACCAACTGCAGGACTGACAGCCGAGATATTTCTATCCCCCCTCAACAGCCGGGGGTACACAATATTAATGTTACGAGGTTTTAGAATTACATCAACTAAATTACTATTGTTTGTCCGAAATTATGTCACGGTTTACTTGATAAAATCATTCCCTATTGAATCAATCTATCTATATAGTTACTTTTCAACAAAATCCTTGTAAATGCAGCTTAAAACAAGCTACAGTTACAAGGTTTTCATTGAAAAGCATCAATATAAAGTACTTAAACTCCCCTTTTGAGTAATACTGGCTGGCGCGCATCTGTGCTGGAATAAAAACTGTTAGTGCAGAATTTTAAAAGTATTGTGACTATTAAGTATAAAAGACCTTTAAAACATCCTTTTGATTAATCTGGGACTGCCTACTATCTGAAAAGAATCGAAACTTTTTGAACGCTGCAAATTCAGATTTTTTGTTTCTGCGGATGTTTATTTGCATTTGATGTTATATTGTCAATGTGATTTTCCAAAGAAAGATTTCCAGATATTGTTACAACTAAATAATAAGAATGATTTTTTCCAGTTAACCATGACATAATTTCGGATAACAATAGTATTTCCATTAGTATACTGTATTGTAACAAAATCTTGTAACCACGGCTTGAATCAAGCCATAGTTAAGAGATTTTACAACAACACTTACGGTTAACCAATACATGTTGGTAAACCAAGTCTATTTTTAGAACAAAATTCATTGCTATTGACAACAGTCTCTAGTACTTGTCTATGTAGTCTGCAATCAGAAATACTAATACTTTTCAGTAAACCTAAGACAGTAAGAGAATACAAATATATTACTAGCATGTTTTAAGTCAGGCTGCTAACTCAATATACTATGGCTATTCTGCAATGATAATAGAGAAAGTGGAATATTTGAATATCAAGTACTAGGAATTGCTCTACATCTGTGGAAAAAGACAGTAAGAAAAGACAAATATATTACTAACATGTTTTATTTAAAGCTGCTAACTCAATATACTATGGCTATTCTGCAATGATAATAGAGAAAGTGAAACATTTGAATATCAAGTACAAGGAATTGCTCTACATCTGCGAACAAAGACAGTAAGAGAAGACATATATATTACTAGCATGTTTTAAGTAAGGCTGCTAACCCAATATACTGAGGCTTTCCTGCAATAATAAAAAGAGAAAGTGGAACATTTGAATATCAAGTTACAGGAATTGCTCTACATCTGGGGACAAAGACAGTAAGAGAAGACAAATATATTACTAGCATGTTTTAAGTCAGGCTGCTAACTCAATATACTATGGCTATTCTGCAATGGTAATAGAGAAAGTGGAATATTTGAATATCAAGTTACAGGAATTGCTCTACATCTGTGGAAAAAGACAGTAAGAGAAGACAAATATATTACTAGCATGTTGCAGTAAAGCTGCTAACTCAATATAATATGGCTATTCTGCAATGATAATAGAGAAAGAGGAACATTTGAATATCAAGTACCAGGAATTGCTCTACATCTGTGGAAAAAGACAGTAAGAAAAGACAAATATATTTCTAGCATGAACTAAGTCAGGTTGCTCACTCAATATACTATGGCTATTCTACAATGATAATAGAGAAAGTGGTACATTTGAATATCAAGTACCAGGAATTGCTCTACATCTGTGGAAAAAGACAGTAAGAAAAGACAAATTTATTACTAGCATGTTTTGAGTAAAGCTGCTAACTCAATATACTATGGCTTTTCTGCAATGATAATAGAGAAAGTGGAACATTTGAATATCAAGTAACAGGAATTGCTCTACATCTGTGGAAAAAGACAGTAAGAAAAGACAAATTTATTACTAGCATGTTTTGAGTAAAGCTGCTAACTCAATATACTATGGCTTTTCTGCAATGATAATAGAGAAAGTGGAACATTTGAATATCAAGTAACAGGAATTGCTCTACATCTACGGACAAAGACAGTAAAAGAAGACAAATATATTACTAGCATGTTTTAAGTAAAGCTGTTAACTCAATATACTGTGGCTATTCTGCAATGATTATAGAGAAAGTGGAACATTTGAATATCAAGTACCAGGAATTGGTCTATATCTGCGGATAAAGACAGTAAGAGAAGACAAATATATTACTAGAATGTTTTAAGTAAATTTAACTAAATATACTATGGCTATTCTGCAATGATAATAGAGAAAGTGGAACATTTGAATATCAAGTAACTGGAATTGCTCTTCATCTGCGGACAAAGACAGTAAGAGAAGACAAATATATTACTAGCATGATTTAAGTCAGGCGGCTCACTCAATATACTATGGCTATTCTGCAATGATAATAGAGAAAGTGGAACATTTGAATATCAAGTACCAGGAATTGCTCTACATCTGTGGAAAAAGACAGTAAGAAAAGACAAATTTATTACTAGCATGTTTTAAGTAAAGCTGCTCTCTCAATATACTATGGCTATTCTTCAATGATAATAGAGAAAGTGGAACATTTGAATATCAAGTAACAGGAATTGTTCTACATCTGTGGACAAATACAGTAAGAGAAGACAAATATATTACTAGCATGTTTTAAGTAAATTTAACTCAATATAATGTGGCTATTCTGCAATGATAAAAGAGAAAGTGGAACATTTGAATATCAAGTAACAGGAATTGTTCTACATCTGTGGACAAGGACAGTAAGAGAAAACAAATATTTACACTAGCAAGTTTTAAGTCAGGCTGCTAACTCAATATACTATGGCTATTCTGCAATGATAATAGAGAAAGTGGAACATTTGAATATCAAGTAACAGGAATTGCTCTACATCTGTGGAAAAAGACAGTAAGAGAAGACAAATATATTACTAGCATGTTTTAAGTAAAGCTGCTAACTCAATATACTTTGGCTGTTCTGCAATGATAATATAGAAAGTGGAACATTTAAATATCAAGTACCAGGAATTGCTCTACATCTGCGGACAAAGACAGTAAAAGAAGACAATTATATTACTAGAATGTTTTAAGTAAATTTAACTAAATATACTATGGCTATTCTGCAATGATAATAGAGAAAGTGGAACATTTGAATATAAAGTAACAGGAATTGGTCTACATCTGCAGACAAAGACAGTAAGAGAAGACAAATATATTACTAGCATGTTTAAGTAAATTTAACTCAATATACTATGGCTATTCTGCAATGATAATAGAGAAAGTGGAACATTTGAATATCAAGTAACAGGAATTGGTCTACATCTGCGGACAAAGACAGTAAGAGAAGACAAATATATTACTAGCATGTTTTAAGTAAATTTAACTCAATATACTATGGCTATTCTGCAATGATAATAGAGAAAGTGGAACATTTGAATATCAAGTAACAGGAATTGCTTTATATCTGCGGACAAAGAGAGTAAGAGAATACAAATATATTACTAGCATGTTTTAAGTCTGGCTGCTCACTAAATAAACTAACTACTGCAATGATAATGGAGAAATGGAAGGCTTGAATATATAACTAGCATGTTTTAAGTAAATTTAACTCAATATAATGTGGCTATTCTGCAATGATAAAAGAGAAAGTGGAACATTTGAATATCAAGTACCAGGAATTGCTCTACATCTGTGGAAAAAGACAGTAAGAGAAGACATATATATTACTAGCATGTTTTAAGTAAGGCTGCTAACTCAATATACTGAGGCTTTTCTGCAATAATAAAAGAGAAAGTGGAACATTTGAATATCAAGTAACAGGAATTGTTCTACATCTGTGGACAAAGACATTAAGAGAAAACAAATATTTACACTAGCAAGTTTTAAGTCAGGCTGCTAACTCAATATACTATGGCTATTCTGCAATGATTATGGATAAAGTGGAACATTTGAATATAAAGTACTAGGAATTGCTCTACATCTGTGGACAAAGAGAGTAAGAGAATACAAATATATTACTAGCATGTTTTAAGTCTGGCTGCTCACTAAATAAACTAACTTCTGCAATGATAATGGAGAAATGGAAGGCTTGAATATCAAGTAATAAGACTTGTTCTACATCTGTGGACAAAGACAGTAAGAGAAGACAAATATGTTAGAGAACGGAATGGACCATCATGTTGGTTTCAGCAAACAGGCACAAATATACAAGTAAATAGGTTTTAGTACATTAAGGTTAGTAAAAACCAATGGTTAATTTTCTTGTGGCGGCTCTGGTCCTATCTGGATGCTGAGACAGAAAGCTAGGGAAACCTGAAAAGCAATATCAACATGACATGTATACACAATACTTGGACTCTATCTATAATTACTGTAATCTACTCTACACTACACTACATTTTATAACATGTACCAATCAGAGCTACAGATGTTATTTCAACTCCAAACCCTATGTTGTGGGTACTCATTTGAATTGTCTCGATGAGACAATTCCAATGAGTACGCACAACATAGGATTTGATAAATGAAATACTGCATTTTTAAAGCCTCTTATCTGGACCTCTGTAGCAATGTGAGTATCTATCTACTACTTGTCAGGTAAGTCTTATGTCAAAGGTCAACCATGGCTGCGGCCATAGCACAGTTGGTAGCGCAACAGCCTCTCACTCAAGAGGTCCTGGGTTCGATCCAAGGCCGGGGCAAATGTCCTTTCTGGCTAAAGTGTCCCCCACCAATGGTTTGGTAACATTAACATACATGGGCAAGTAACTGGAATCTTGGTTAGGGTGTTGCGGTAGTACTGGTATGAGAAACAACAAAGACAAAATTATTATCCAATCAGGGATGAATATTAACAAGATTACCTGTAATTCACCAAGCAGTGGAACGTGGAGTGTTGACATCATCTGAAGGGTTGCCGCAGCCAATGAAAATCGTCGACACTATGCTGGGGAAAAAGCTAAACTTTTTTATCAAACAAACATTCAAAATACTTTTGATAAATTAGAAAATTAAACCTTTCCCAAATGATGTGCAACAGCCTTAACGCAGTTGGTAGCGCATCTGCCTCTCACTTGAGTGGTCCTTGGTTCAATCCCTGGCCGTGGCAAATATTCTTTCTGACAAACATGTCACCCATCAATGGTTTTATAATAGTTAACCTATGAGACGGAGCAGCTGGAGGCTTGGTTAGGATGTTGTGGTAGTACTGGTATGAGAAACAGCAAGAATCCATGTTTAGGTAAAATGGATCAATGGGTAAGAATGAATCAATTTCTACTTACAGTTGGTCCCAAATACTCGCTTTTTGCTGGCACATTCACATGGTAGATCCATCGGTAACTACAAACCCTAAAATAGATTTGGATAAGAAATAAGATTTGTGGACAATATTCAAATTTGTAAACATTAAGACTAAAGGTGAAAACTGTCGCTTTTCAACAAAAACCTTTTAACTGCAGCTTGTTTTAAGCTGCAGTTACGAGTTTTTTGTTGAAAAGCAATGAAATGCTGCTGATCAGTGTTTCTCCTTTTGACTCAATGTTTTCCAAAGCTGTTAATTAAACCTTTCCCAAATAAAAACTTGTTTTTGTGAAACACCAATGCCCCCAAAATGGCATACTTTTGACAAAAAAGGCCAATGTTTAATTTTCAGACAGACAGACGGATGGACAGACAGTCAGACAAGAGTAAAACAATATGAAAATTAAAAAGGTCACATTTGAAAGAGGTAGATGCTGAAATGGATAATGATGAGAATAGAATTAGTGCAAATTATTGCAAAGAAAATATTGAGACAAAAGGAGAAAACACTGTTTCAGTTATTTCTCTTTGTCTCAATATTTCCAAAGCTTGTCTGAAAAACTTGTCTAAACCTTGTCTATTTTTGGGAAAGCAATGGTGAGAAACATAAATGAATAAACAGGTAAGAATAAACCAATTTCTACATACAGGTGGTCCTAAATACTCCCTTTTGCTGGCACATTTGCATGGTAGATCCATTGGTAGCTTTAAACCCTAAAACAGATTTGTATAAAGAATAAGATGTGAACAATATTCAAATATATAAACCTTCAGATAAAAAAATACAGCTCAGCATTTTTCTAAGATGTTTTCCATTTACCCTTTTCCAAATGGTAAAACTGAAAACTTGAAATTTTCAGATTACAAAATTGAAGTTAATAAAGATAGTACTTGTGAACAAGATCACACAAAAACTATTAAGGCAAACTAAGAAAAAATCAAAGTAATTGTTCCAAGGCAGATAAATTAATCTGTAAACGAGATGTGTCTGCAAAACACAAATGCCCCAGAAACGGCCAATATTATTTTTTCGGACAGACAGACGGATTGACAGACAGACACAAGTAAAGCAATATGCCCTCAATCTTTTCAAACAGGGGCATAAAAGTAAACAATTTCCTATCAGTATCATGTATGTCGCTGCATTTCAACGAAAACCTGGTAACTGCAGCTTAAAACAAGCTGCAGTTATGAGGTTTTCGTTGAAAAGCGACAATGTCTTACCAATATGTCTAAAATCATTATGAATTCTAAATAGACGACAAATATGTAACTCCCAATTAATATGTAATGCATAACACAAAATTGATCCAAATGCAGAAAAAATATATAAACAGTTTTATAATCAGTTTTATAGCAGAGGAAGCTTTGAGAGGAAAGGAAAAAATGGTAGTTATCTGAATATTTGCAAAGCATTGCAAGTGAATATGCAATCAAAAACCAGGACTCGTTTGAGAAATGCTTTGAGACTAACTACAGCTTAATATCTAACATGAGTAAAACACCGGTTATTTTTACCCATGGTTTTATCTACTAAAACAGTACTAATTTCTAAAATGGCGCAAGTATGGGGGCCCCTTCTTTCATACTTGCACAAGCACTATTCCTAAGTATACACCTATTTTACTACTTGTATTTATCTGACCTATGTATAGAAACTAACAAAGCTTTTCTCAAACAGCAAAACCATAGACATGTCTTTCTAACCAATTCTGGAAGAAAAGCAAATATTGCTGATAATGAGCATTTTTTCCTTTACTCTCAAAGTTTCCCTTCCTGATCTGTAGTATTTGTTTTTATCTTTCCTCAAACAAAATTACCATCTTTTAAAAAACATTTCTACAAATTAAAGGGTTGGGAAATAAATACCATCAAACACAAATTCTGTGATTTCGCTTAGCAGCCATTATCGAAAAGCAAAATTTCCAAATTCAGAAAAAGAATCATTACAGAGCAATGAAATGGAATAGGGAACGATTTTATCCAGTTAATCGTGACGTAAATTCGGACAAACAAAATAGTATTTCGTAGGTGTTGTTATAAAATCTCGTAACTACGGCTTGATTTAAGCCGTAGTTACGAGATTTTACAACAACACCGATGGTTTATTAAAACATAACGGTAAACCTTGTCTATTGTTAGCACAAAATTCTTTGCCATTCTACAGGGGGTGGGGTATTTCTGGGAGAAAACATTGTGGGAAATGTAAAAAGATTGTCAAAAACACTTTCTTCATTTCCCACAATGTTTTCCATCCCTAAAAGTTATGATTTCGAAAATATAATTGCATTGAAAATGTCCTCTGCAATTGCTTTCAATTTGGGCAAGCTTAAAATTTTGTTGTTTTGCAATGAATAAATAGCATCCATTAAAAAGGGAAAAATCAAAGTATAACCAACCTTGTTGATGCACGGGTTTATTTCCAAACTGCTTTTGGTTCTTTACCAGAACCCTGGCACGTGATCTCTATCTATCTATATATACTGCCTAACTCCCCTTTCGGGTATTACTGGCAGGTAATCTCTGCAAAGCTAATGACGTTAGTGTGCATGGAATACATTTAATCCTGTCTAACAAAAGGCAAAACAATAGTCTGTTTAAAATTAAAAAGCTTCCAAATAAGACTGAATGACTACAATTAAAATGAAATAACAGAAAACATTTAGACAAAAGGAGAACATGCTGTGTATCAACATTTTCTTCTTTCATGCTTTTGCCCCAATGTTTTCTCAACCTTCCTCGAGATATGACAAATCCAGATTTTTGCGGGAAATGTCTGCTAGAAATGAAAAGCCCGGCTTCAAATATTTACTTAGATCTAGATCTTAACCCCTTTCCTGAAACAATGGGCCAAAAACCAGGAGACTTCAAAATAATTCCTGAATTACGATGCATACAAGTCAACAATATTCAAAGTCGATCAAGACTGTAATCTGTAAAATTGTGACAGAGTGAGACGACACCAATAATGCAGACGATTAGAACATAAATGGATTTATAAACTGCATTTCGTCGCGTTTCTACGAAAACATCGTATCTGCAGCTTGTTTTAAGCTGCAGATACGTGGTTTTCGAAGAAAAGCAGCGATTTGTTTAAATCAGTAGATCTATTAATTCGCTAAATATATAATTTACAATATCAGAGAATGCAAAATGAAAATTTAAGAGAAAAAAATCACCTTATTAGTTATTCCATCCATCGACGAGTGCAATATGAAGGACTTGACACATTTTGCAAGTTTTAATAATGGCTGCGTGAGCGAAATTCACGATAATCTCGTGTGTATAATTACACGGGTGGTCAACTAGGTTAATCTTTACCACGCATGATCTTGTATACTAAAGGAAAAAAAGAAACGCAACAAAAATTTAATTTGTTCATACGATTTGTTTTTGTATTTCTTAAAATCACCCATATGCGAGTACTTTTTTCAAAGCATAGTAAAACTTCGTCATTTGACTTTCTAGCGTTAAAATTTCATCAATGTTACAGGTTGTACGTGCCACCAATATGCGTTTAAATGAAAGTAGTTTGGCGTCAACGTTAAATGCGTTCTTGCACGCAATCCAGACTGGCGTTAACGATTCCTGGCTAGAATTTGATTGCTGTACTGTCCATGAATAGTATCAACAATTCTTCTCGATAAGATAATTTGTTTCTGTAGGTAAAATAAACAAACGTTATAGTCCTGACGTCGTAACGTTAGACGTTGATGACCGCTTTTCGGGCGACCGTAAGTTGTTCTGTTTGTTCTAACACGTTACCTCAAGCAATATTTTGTATACCTATGTACACAAAAGTCAGCAGCAACTGCGGGTTGAGATGCTCCAATAATAAACATCACAATTGCTACAGGACGACGTCTTTGAATAAGTCGCAAAATGATACGAGGGATTAAATCCAAACGCAAATACTTGCCTTTTGTCGAGTCGACGTGTATCTACACAATCAAAAGAGTTTTTTTTTTGTAAAGTTTGGTTATTTAAAGGTTTGTACGTGAGAAACGTGTTAACGTCTATTTTGACGGTATCTAAAATGTAAGACAGGTTTTAACGTAAACACAAAGATCAATATCAAGATACAGTTCCCTGTAATAATCCGTAACAACTTTGGCTCAATAACATAAATGAACTAAGAGAAATAACAAAAACTAGTTGTTGCGTTTCTTCTTTCCTCTAGTATAGATCTAGCCCCTTTCCAAACACACTGTGTTATTTCAGAGAAAGGCAAGATAAAAATCGCTAGAATGCTACGTGTTTCAAAATCCATCATAAATAAACGAAATCGACGTCCATTATGAAAAATGCTTGAGAAGCACAAAAAGAAAAAGATAATGCTGATAGCCATTTTTTCTCCTTTCGTCTCAATACTTTTTTGCTTCATAGATTTAAAAGGAAGACGGCCTGCCGGGTCAGAACTGATGCGATCGGTTGGTGAGCCGCCAGCTAGTTAACCCTTTCCCAAACACGACATGGTTTTGACGTCCCTTAAAGAACGGGCTCGGGAAAACATTGATGCAAAAGAAGAAACTGCTGATAACCAGGTCTTGTTTGGGAAAGGGTTAAATTGGCCAGTGCAGATCTTCCCCAAGATTCACTCGCGAAAATCTGGTGTGCATGTATACATTGTGTAGCCTACAAAAGAATGACCAATGTGAGAAAAATGGATTATTCAACCCTTTTTTCCAAACAACATCTTGCTTTGACATACCTAATACAAAAAAAAAACCCTTGATCACCAGGATTTTCTCCTTTTATCTCAATATATTTTATCATAAATTGTACAGAAACCATTTCTATATCTATACCTTTACTTTAGCGTCTGTATTCTGTTTCAGTCTTCAAGTTGAAACAGCATAATTTTGTCGTTAAAAAAGGTCTAATCCTTTCCGAAACGGAACAACAACAACAACAACACCCCCACCCCCATCCCCCACCCCCACCAAAAGGGGAATAAGCCAACATGTGCTTATGAAACAGAAATGTCCCGAAATGACTATGCTTCTAAAATTATGCCATTAATTGGTATTTGAACTTTGCCATTTCCGGTCCAAACCTCAGATGCAAATCGGTCCAGTATTAATAAAGTTAGGCCGCGGCCTTAGCGCAGTTGGTAGCGCATCTGACCCTCATACGAGAGGTCCCGGGTTCGATACCCGGCCGCGGCTGATACCCTTACTGACAAAAATGTCACCCACCAATGGGTTTGAAATCGTTAACCTAAGTGGGCGAGCAGCTGGAGGCTCGGTAAGGGTGTTGTGGTAGTACTGGTTTGAGAAACAACAGGAATCCATGGGTAGGTGCTCCAGCCGCCGCGATATGACCCTGGTAGTTGAAAACGGCGTAAAACCCCAATAAACTCAATTAACAAAGTTAGTGAATATTTTCTAAAATTGTGCCATTAAAGTGACAATTCAGAATTGTTTCTAATAAATTTCACTTTTATTTTTTATTTTAAAGAGCATACTTATTTTCTTATGAACATTCTGAATTTCAAGCCAAAACATATTGCACCGTTTACGAGAAATATATATTTTTGTGTTAAAATTACACAACAGTTAAGATGCACAGTGTATATAGAATTTGTCGTTTCTGCCTCATCTTTAAAGGCATGTTTTTCGCTTATCAGCAACAACTTCAAAAACTGATTACATTTATGCCCATTAGAATAACCAATCTGAGCATCAAGACATACTTTAGAAAATTAAAATGGGGATGAAATGTCCCTTTAACTCTTTCCCAAACGGCAAAACTTTAGGGTGATCTACTTCTAAAACTGCCACAAATGACCAAATGGATGTTATTAAAGATATAAATGGTGTAAAATATGGCACATAAAATATTGAGAAAAAAGGAGAAATTGCTGGTTATCATCAGTTTCTTCTTTTGCCTCAATGTTTTCCCAAGCCTTTTCTATTAGGGATGCCAAAACCATGTCTTGTTTGGGAAAGGGTTAATTGGTATTTGAAATCCGCCATTTCCGGTCCCAAGCTCAGATGCAAGAGGAGGAGGGTTTTGCGTCGGACCAGCACCGGACCATACCAAAAGTAACCCGCTATAGAAACCAACATCAGAGAAACTGCCAGCAACTTCAAACTTAGTACACCGATAGATCTCATTAAGGAGAAGTGTCATGTTCAAGAACCGTTACTCTGACACACCCACTTTTTGAGTTATTGCCCTTTGTTGTTTTTACCATTACATTTTTGTCCGGAACATATCTTCTAAATCATAAGTTCAAGCAGCTTCAAACTTTTTACACTGATGGATCTCGTTGAGAAGTGTCGTGTTTAAGAACCAGTACTTTGCCACGCCCACTTTTTGGGTTATTGTCCTTTGTTGTTTTTATCCTTATACATTCTCGTCTGGAACATATCTCCCAAAGCCATAAGTGCTAGCAACTTCAAACTTGGTTCACTTATAGATCTTATTGAGCAGAAGTGTCATGTACAACAATCGTTACTCTGCCACGCCCATTTTTGGAGTTATTGCCATGGTTGTTTTTACCCTTAGGCCTATAGATCTATTTTTGCTCGGGACATAGGCCTATTGTCCAAAACCTAAAGTGCTTACAACTTCAAACTTTGTATACATTTATAGATCTAGTAAGTAGGAGATAGGCCTATACATAAGAAGGACTTTTTGTTATCCGGTGACCGCGGGGGACTCCTGTATTGCATCGCAATACGACATGCACTTGTTTAACCTAAGACTTTTCAATTTCGGCTGGTTGTTGACGGATTTGTGACCCGTAGCGCTAAAAGGGACCTTATCGGGTGTGTGAAAAATATCGATCCTAGTCAGTCTGCGCAGTCCGCGCAGCCAGACTAGGGCCGACACTTTTCACTTTAATGTAATTTTCTAAACCCGGAATGTTTTCCCTATCTTGCTACTATAATATGTTCATCTTTCGCATACGTGATCTGATTGGCATGTGATGAGTCTGACAAGTTTGTCAAAATTTGGGATTTGGGGTATTCGGATAAGGTCCCTTTTAGCGTGACGGGTCACATTTGAATTCGAGTCACGTGGTACACAAATTGACGTTTGCTAGACGTCACACAGTTCTCGTCTACCAAACAAATCTTTTTGCTAAAGACACAGTGTAAAAGAATAAATTATGCTAAACTATGACGAAATTTGGATAAAAGAATCGAGAGGCAAGTTAAGAAAAAAAAACTAGGATAAGAAACGTTTAAAAACATTCCTCAAAGTTGCGTATCACGTGATACGTCAATCAACGTCATTTCCATAGTGACGACTTACGTTAACGTTGTTATAGACGCACTTTAGTTGTTATTCGATGTTTACATCAAATTCGTTGAAAATGTTGTTTTCTAAATTATAATTACTTGCGTAATAACCAAATGGGCAATTTAATTTGTTGTTACGGCGAAAACCGCAACAACAAACGTGGCGGCACCAGCGTAAAAACTTTATTACGGAAGACAGAAAAGCCAGGGAAACGAAGACGGATTGACGATCTTGTTCGAGATGTTCTGAGGAGGGAAGAAAGAGAGGATAGACAGAAAAGGAAAAAGGAAAAGAAAGAAAATACGAGACTCGTATGCACTCTAGGTATGTGCAATAATTTCATAATACATTTTACCATTGTTTGAAAAAGTCTAATGATAAATTAGTAGCCTACAATCATTTCCCAAAGAAGACCTAGTGTTGACGTTCCTAATGTTTTCCTTTTTTACTGAATACTTTCTATAATCTTATCTCAACATTTTCTATTTCCCTATGAGCAAAATAAAGAGAAAAGATTGGGGCAAAAGAAAAAATGCCTATAGGCCCCTAATCTGCATTTTCTCTTTTTGCCTCGATATTTTCAGTGATATATTGTTCACAAATCATACCTGTATCGACATCCAATTTGTCGTCTGGACCAACAATTAACCGCGAAAAATAAATTCGTGTGTTTCTCGAATGAAAAACGAATCAAAATAGTTGAAACAATTCCCCGCAATCGAACAATCGAAACCATCCCATGGGTCATCCAATAAATAGTGAGACTGTTCCTATTGCAGAAATATCTTGACTTATATTCTTTCAATACCCCTATATTCCTTCAATATATGATCTCAGCTTTTTAATGATAGATTTCAATCAATGGGAAAGTCTTATAATTTCGGTTGCTAGGCAACCAGAGTTAATCCACCTCATTAGACTGGCCACGTCTACTTCCAGTGCATTTTAATCCTCAAAACGCACACATCGCCATGATTCTTTTCACTTAAAACAATGATCAAAGTCTGGAGGACTTATGTGCAGAAAATTTCAACGTTGCACTAAAATGTTCCAATAATAGAGCGTCAAAAGTGACGTCGCCCTACCTGCCTATTACGTCATGTAGAACAAAATAATGTCGCACTTGCGTGCAGCTTTGGTCGCTTCTTGTAAAAGACAGATCTCAAGACAGTCATTAAAATATACAATAATACTCTGCATTGACTGGTTTCCCAGATAGGACCAATTTTCAGATGATATTCGCTGACTTACAGAGACAAAAAAAAAGTCATTTTCGGATATTTTCATCAATTTTCGCTTCTGTTTACCGACCAGAGCTGGGTTGCTTCTGCAAACTACATGTAATCCTTTCGTTCTTAACCACTAGAACCCACCAGAAAACAGCTGTCCATGACAAAGCTTTTGTCCAAAATATTTTTTAGTTAGATTTGAAATATCTACGTCCTAGTAGATTTATTGCCCTAAAATAACGCAATTTTTATACATGCACATTTTTATGTACCACCGAGCCGCATGAGACGCGTCCACGTTACAATTGTATGGGTCACAGGAAGTGATGTCATAAACATGACGTAATTACATAACAACTTTTGGTGCAATTTTCTTATAGCTAATATGATGTGCCATATAATGGCCAAGTTTCATTAACTTCTGTCGGACAATTTTTGAGATATGACAACACTCTCATTTATTATTGGATGACCCTCATACATGTAGTGCCTACAAAACCCTTCACAGACAAGACCTGATTTTTAAGCCCTTAGTAGAAATGGATTGGGAAAACATTCATAGAAAAGAAGAAATTGCTGATGTCTACAATTTTGCTGTTTGGTAATGGGTTAAGTTTTAATTAGGACCAGCATATGAATGGCCTTTGAGTCAAATTGGATTGATCGGGACTGAACGCCACTTTTAACCGTATTTGGTCATATTGCTACGGCTGTAACACCTAACCATGGGTTCGTGATACTCGTATTTATATCACGAGTACTACCGCAACGCCAATCCGAGTCCCTCCCCTCGGCTCTAAATGATAAAATAATTCGCATCCAATGGCAAGACAAATGAAGTTTGGCATTTAGGATAGTTCTTTCGAGAGTTCATGTGTTAGAAAAAATACTAGTAAGCAAGAGCACGCGAAGCACACACCATGACATGCATATGAAATTTATTTGTAGAACTTGTAGAAAAGCCCGATACTGAAATCAAAGAGCCTCTCGAGGTACAGGATAAGAAGAAAGAGGATGGTGCCGATGAGGTCAATGTCAAAGAAGAACACACTGAAGATTCCTTTTGTGAAGAATCGAGCAACAGTGCTGACATAGTTGAAGGTTATAATGCCAAAGTAAGGAATGAAGTCAATGATCAAGCTAGTTTGTCCACAGATACTAGCTCTAACTCCAATATAGCAGACGTGCCGACTTGTACCACTTTTCATTCACAAGATGATGGTACATGGACTCGCCAGTCCGATATCGAACCAGAAGATTCAACTGAAGGGAAGGAAAATACAGATGCCACTGAAAGTGGTGAAGAAGCGGCAGCCATAATTGATCAGACTGATGAAAGCAAGATTACAATTGATACAGAGACCGTAATTGATGGTATCGTGCAAGGTCCTGAGGAAGACACTGAAGTGACGACTATATGTAGAGAAACTACTGCGGATATTGTAAACCCGAGTAGTGCGCAAAATGATGACGACGGCGAAATTCAAATGACGGAAAGTGTACCACCAGAATGTGTTGAAGGAGAAGAAGAAGAAGAAGACCTAGACAGCCGGCCAAATAGAGAAATTGGTTCGTGTTTAGAAAACGAAAGTGTGTCATCTGATGAAGTAGTTTCATCACTTGAGATTTCTTGTGATGCAAAGTTAGATAACCAGCTACAAGAACAAGGCAGCTCTTTTTGCGACGAAGCTAGAGATGCTGGAACCAGCAATTCTGAATGCAATGAAGCTGGTGCACTACCATATGTAAGCGACGAAGAGTACAAAGATCTGAGAGAAGAGTCTTTACAAGATGAAAGTTGTAAACTCAATGAGACACATGGAGATTCAGAAGAAGAAATGTTAAACAACACTTACAACGAAGAGCAAAAAGACGATAGCAATACTGGACTTGACGATAGAGAGAGCAGAATGGATGACAACAGGCCTGTACACATTTTGAGAGTGCACACCCATACCAACAGTCTACCCACATGTGACGGAGATGTCACAACGACCCATAACGACGACAAGGTTGATATATTAAAGGTACATGGTGACAACGCTATACATGAAAGTTACGAGGATGTCCCCATGGTACATTACGATGTAGATATAATGAAAGTACGTGATGAATACAGTAGTATACCTGGTTTGGAAGATGGTGACACAATAATCAATAACGGCGATACTGTGGACAAAGTGAAAACAAGCGACGATGATAGCCTGTGTGGATGGGATGAGGGTGATATCATGGTCCATAACGACAAAACTGTGGATGTTTTGAAGGTGCATGATGAAGACGGAGGACCCGAGTATTGCGGTAATGGACGTAGACACAACACAGAGGACGAAGAGTACCTCATGGCTGCAGATGTAGACAGTGAACTCGAATATGACAACACCGATTTGACAAACAACATGGAGGGCGACGGAGTGTCCTTTAATGCTAGAGGAGAAGATTTAGAATTAAAGTCCAACTTGCAATCTAGCACAATATCGTGGAGACAGTGTGTATCATCGGTGGATTTGAGAAAGAAGTTGATGAATCAGTCTCTTGCAAAATATGGGGTAATAGATAGTATGATGAATAATGGACAGAAACCGCTACTTCGGGAAATAGAGAGACTGAAACAGGACGTCTACAACTTTCCACCTAAACTGAGACAATTGACGGAACAAGACAGACATGGCAGTATCAGAGACCTGAAGTGGAGTAGACACATGAGGACGAAGTCGAGCAGAGATAAATGGATGAAGAGATTTGAACTGGAAGAGGTACGTCAAAGGTGTTTTATAATAGCCTAGATATCAATGATTTTCAACAAAATACCTCGTAACTGCAGCTTGTTTCAAGCTGCAGTTACGAGGTGTTTTGTTGAATTGCGACGATATCAGAGAATTTACTTTAGACAATAGATTAGCGAAATCTTTCATTAGATATGCAATTTGTATCCAGTAAAATTACAGATAGCCTAGAGCTGCGAATGCCTTTCAATAGACTTGATAAATATAAAGTGCCGCAGACAATGTCCATGTTGAAATCACATACATGTGATAGCAAATATCATAACTATTCTAGAAAATAAAATCGGTTGAGGAATGTTTAAACGTTGTTCTAAAGTATACAAAAGAAGATTTCGGATTTCCATTTGGTGATAATAAATATATGCCTAATCGCGAAACCCCAACGGGTTCAACCAATGGCAAATCTTATATGTACGTATATTATCATTTTGTTGTTGAATTTTGACTGGAGTTGGAAATTTACGATATTATCTCCCATTTTTCCAGCTGATGTTTCTAAATGACGGTGACACCCCTGATAATGACGTATCTGAGGCACGTGACGTGTCACGAGCTCCCTCGCCGGTCCCCGGCACTGGGTCCCGGTTCATCAAAAACAACGTAGTTAGGCCTACCACCACAACCGTTTACAAAATATCATCTTGGTCCTCCAAATTACACAAAGACTTCTAAACCACAACAATTCATGGAAAGCTCAAGGTAACAATTTACATTTGTGACCAGAATGGATTAATATCAACTTGCGTTTTAATTACTTTTTGACCAGGATGGTATGTATAGTCTATCGGTTTTATCTGTAGACTTGTATACAAACACTAAATAACAAATACATAGTTTTAACATTTACCAAACCATTTATCGTAAGCTATACGAGCGAATTAATGTCTTAGCTCGTTTATTCTTGAAAGAGAAAGTGTTTGTGTTGGGTCATTTTTAAAGGGACATTTCATTCCAATTTCAATTTTTTAAAGTATGTCTTGATGCTAAGATTGGTTATTCTAATGAGCATAAACACTATTAGTTTTTTGAAGTTGTTGCCAATAAACGAGAAACACACATTTAAGGTTGAGACATAATCGATAAATTGCATATAAATCCGAACTGTTGTCCACAACAATTTGTTCAATTTTAACACAAAAATATACATTTCTCGTAAACGGGGCAATATTTTGGCTTGAAATTTTCAGAATTTTCATAAGGAAATATGCTCTTTAAGATAAAAATAAAAGTAAAATTTATGACAAAAAATTCTTAAATGTCACTTTAACAACATGAAGTAGGCCTAAAATGATTGTAAACAAGTCTACAGTTATAAACGTTGAGTTATACATGACATTGTTATATGTATGAGCTTTTAAAAGATCAGCACGTTTCTTCAGGGTTCCCACGCTTGAGCAATACTAAAATTCCCTGATATTTCCCTGACTTTTCCATGAAACAAAAACTTAATTTCCCTGACATTTTATCGACGTTTCTAGCAAAGTTTCTTACAAACTAGATTGAACTGAGTTTACGTCTCACCCAACAGCTTAAGTCATGAGGAGACACGACATCTGTTTAGTCTCATTCGAAATACAAGAATGGCAGGGGCTCGAACCTGCGACCCCTTTGTTACAAGTCAAGCATGTCACCACTGCACCAAAGCCGCCGCTCAAGAACTCGAACGTTCACAGAAATGACCACACAGTTTTGAAGGCAATGGGCACCCATTTCTTCCTGTTAACTTGATATCAATATTGGAAATCAATGCTTTTTTTAACAATATGTCTTTGTCTTGAAAACTTCTCCATTGAAGAATTCCCCGACAGTGTGCTCAAAATTCCCTGACATTTCTCTGACTTTTGCCTCATTTTTTAAATTTCCCTGACACTCGTGAAATTCCCTGACATTTCCCTGACTTTTGCCTCATTTTTTAAATTTCCCAGACACTCGTATAATTCCCTGACATTTCCCAGACTTTCAAAATTCCATTTTTCCCTGACTTTTCCCTGACGCGTGGGAACCCTGTATCTTGATCAGAACGCTCGTATGCGTAGGTAATCTGAGTATTCTCTGATGTTAATACGCTCTTTGATATCAGAGAAGACTCGGATTAATGCGTAGGCAGGTATTGATCAGTATCAATCTCAAACGATGTAAGGACTTCAACACCCCAGCTAAATATCAATTTGTAATACGAAGATTCAATACAGTAAACAGATAAAATTTACTTTTAACCCATTCCCACACAATGGCTCTTTTTGACTTAACCCATTCCCAAACAAGACCTGGTTTTGACGTCCCTGATAGCAAATACTTGAGAAAACATTGAGACAAAAGAAGAAACTGCTGATAACCAGCAGTTTCTCCTTTTGTCTCAATATTTTCTGTGCCATATTTTACACAAGTTCTGTCTTTAATAACATCCATTTTGCCATTTGTAGCAGTTTTTGAAGTGGACCACCATAAAATGTTGCGGTTTGGGAAAGGGTTAAAGAAAAGGGCTTTGGAAAACATTGTGGAACAAGATGTGTTTGTGAAACACAAATGCCCCTGAAATGGCCATTCTTCTAAAATGTTAAGTTTTCGTGGAGTAAAGGGTTATTAAGGGTAAAGGGATAACCTTGAGGAAGGTCAAATTGCATGGAACAGATAGATATCATTGAAAGGAAGTTGCATACCAAATTTGAGCTTTGTATGTCAAATAAGTTTTGAGAAAATGCAAAGGTTAAGTTTTCGGAATAGAAGGTTAAGTTTTCGTAGAGTAAAGGGTTGATAAGGGTTAAGGGATGACCTTGAGGAAGGTCAAATTGCATGGAACAGATAGATATCATTGAAAGGAAGTTGCATACCAAATTTGAGCTTTGTATGTCAAATACTTTTGGAGAAAATGCCAAGGTTAAGTTTTCGGACAGACGAACGGACAGACAGACGGACACGAGTAAAACAATATGCCCCCGATCTCTCGATACGGGGGCATAAAAATAAAGAAATTGCTTGTGACAAGCAATTTCTTAATTTCTTCATTTCCCACAATGTTTTCTTTCCCAAAAGACCAAAAGATTTTAAAGTTAACTCAATTGAAATTTTCGTCTGCAGCATCTTTGAATTTAGATCGGTCTAAAATTTTGCCGTCTCGTAAAGAGTATTTTCTGGATTGTAGAGACTAATAGGGATAGTTATTGTGAGTAGGCCTACATTCGGGTTTACAAATACGTAGATATTTTTATGCCCCCTTTCGAAGAAAATGGGGGTATATTGTTTTGCAAGTGTCGGTCGGTCTGTAGGTCGGTCGGTCTGTCCGTAGACCAAACCTTGTCCGGAGCATAACTCAAAAAGTATTAAAGGTAGAATCATTAAACTTCATAGGTGGATAGATATCATTATGGAGAGGTGCAGTGCATAAGAACCTAGCCAATATATGTCCTTTTACACATACAGCCTTGATATTTGACACATGGACACGTACGACCAAGACCTTTCACATTTGACCATGACCTTGGACCCTGTGACCTTGACCTTGGTGTTTTATAACTTTTATAATATATTAACCTGGCCTATATTTCATTTACACATACAGCCTTGATATTTCACACATGGTCACTTCCAACCAAGACATTTCACTTTTGACCATGACCTTGGACCTTGACCTTGGAGTTTGACCTACTTTTAAAAAACATAAACTAGGCCTATATCTCATGTCCTGTTACCTAAACAGTCTCGATATTTTACAAATGGACACCTCCTACCAAGACCTTTCACATTTGACCATGACCTTGGCTTGTGTGACCTTGACCTTGGATTTTTTACATACTTTTAGAAATATTTAACCTGGCCTCTATCTTATGTCCTATAACACCTACAGCCTTGATATTTCACACATAGACACCTCCTACCAAGACCTTTTACATTTGACCATGACCTTGAATATTGCAACCTTGACCTTGGAGTTTGATCTACTTTCAAAAAACTTAAACCAGGCATATATATCATGTCCTTTTACACCTACAGCCTTGATATTTCACACATGGACACCTCCAACCAAGACCTTTCACATTTTACCATGACCTTGACCTTGGCATTTGGCCTACTTTTAAAAACTTTAACCTGGCCTATCTTTCATTTTACTTTTACATATACAGCCTTGATATTTCACACATGGACACCTCCTACTAAGACCTTTCATATTTGACCATGACCTTGGACCTTGTGACCTTGACCTTGGACTTTGGCCTACATCAAATGTAGACCCTTGAGGGGGCATATATGTTTTACAAACATCTCTTGTTATCATTGTTTTTGTCCGAATCTACCTCACTATTTATATGACAAAATCGATCTCAATTTGAAAATACATAAAAACTCCAATTATTCTGTTGCTTTTTTGTCGTTGTTTCGAATTTTTTGTCAAAAATTGAAACTATATAGTCAAGAAGTGGTTTAACCCTTTCCCGAACAAGACCTAGTTTTGACGTCCACTGTAGGGATGGCTTTGGAAAACATTGAGGCAAATTAAGAAAATGCTGATAGTCAGCATTTTCTCCATTTTGACTCAATATTTTCTGTGTTAAAATTTACACAAATTCCACCTTTATTCACATTCATTATGTCGTCTGCAAAATAGACCATCTAAAAATTTCATCGTTTGTGAAAGGGTTAAAATTACATTGTATATCATTTCAGAAATTGAAAGAACGATACGAGGCTGATGAGATACCATTTTCTAGACTCTACACTAATATTCGAATTTCCCCAGAATCTACGAGGAAAATAATCAGGGAATGGACATTATAAAAGATTTATGAACTCGGTGAGATAGAATCGACAGATTAGTTCTGATATTACATTATACCTTCATTTTAATCACTGGATTAGTTTAAATTTCAAGAATCAATTGAACACAAAGTGTAACAGAACGATGACTAGTACTTGTGATTAAAATATCTCAAAACATAGAAAATAATGAATTAAGGACAGATCCTCCAGTTGTTACTGCGCAACTTACTGCGCATATCCTAAATGACGAAATAAAGCTGTTTCAGTAATTGGCCTTTTCAGCAAATGTATTTTTTTATATTTAGTTAATGTTTGGTTGATAAATGACAAGACCCTTTTCGATTATTTCAATTTTCTCTGTTTGGTCTATAAAAGTGTAATAGTACTCGGATGGTACATTTCGCTTTCTGTTACGCGTTCAACATGTGGCGTTAGCGATAGGAAACGGAGCAACAAAAGCAAAGTGGTGTCTTTATGAGCTAGTCCGCTTCAGATGGACACAAAATATGACACTTTTTATTATCTAAAGCTGGTAATAAGGAAGAAAATGGATAAAAGTAGTGAAACAATTTCGGACAGAGCTGCAAAAAGTAAACCAAATTTTACTTATAACTAAGAAAAACGCTTGGTTTGATATATTTTTCTTTTTTTGTTTTTGTAGGTATGACCAAGCACTATGTCTATACCAAAAAAGAAAAAAATCTTACCGCTGGAATATTTTTTATTATCAGAAACGTTGCGAAAAAAGAGCAATTTCAGCTACTTTTGAAAGAATGTTTTACTAAAAGTTTCAAAATCATCACTGAATTTTCCCAACTTGATACTCATTTAGACAGAATAAAACATATTGAACACAATAAAGACTGATTTAAGTAACCATAGTTATTTCGAATACTTTTTTGTGGGTATTTAAGTGACACCTCATTTTTGCAATTTTAGATAAGAGTAGTCTCCCTTGAAATCCAATAACTTTTTAATTCGCTTGGTGACCTATAGTTCTTAAGTCATTTTTTTACTTCTCATATATTTAAATATCAGTACAGAAAAAATAAAAAAAATCTTACCGTAGGAAATAAATGGAGGATCTGTCCTTAAAATAATGAAAGAAACGCTGTTGTTTAATTTCTTAACTTTTTCATTTTTCACCTATAAACAATGGGGCATGTAAATCCCTTTATGTGACTAACGAGACAATTGCATGCAGTCTTAGCAAATTACCTGACGGCAAAATTTTAGACTTGTCCAAATTCAAAAATGTTGCAGACGGCAATTCCAATTAAATGGAATTTAGATTTTTTTCCTTCGGTCTTATGGGAAAGAAAAAATTGAGGGAAATGTCGAAATCAATTTCGTCAATGTTTTCCAAAATCTTCAACTTTTAGGGTATCAAAAAGAGTCAATGTGTTGGAATGGGTTGAATTTACTCCCGCTTATTTTAGTCCGAAAAGCAACAATATTGGTCATTTTGAACCAAGAAAGGGAGTGCTGATGACTCGTATTTTCTTCTTTTTTCTCAGTTTTCAATGTTATTACCTGCAAAATTTCTGCTTTTGACAGGATTTTTTACGATTTAAAGAATAATATTTATGAATTATATAGCAAAGAATACATGGAGGAAAAAGAAGAAAATGCTGATTATCAGCATTTTCTTCTTTTGTCTCAATGATTTCCCATGCCTTTTCCATTTAGAGACATCAAAACGAATGGGTACGATTTCAAATTCTGGATACTTCAAAATAGAACAAATGATTTCCGAAAGTGAGTTTTTTATTATAAAGTTTTTAATTATCAAATAACTAATATTATATAAACAGTCCCCATGGGAGGTTTCTACATGTAAACAGAAAATTGCGAAAAAATAACAAAAAAGTGTACATGTAGTGCCCATAATATTAACATCATCTTGTGATACAAACCAAAAACCAATATCTCACTGCTTTTCAACAAAAACCTTGTATCTACAGCTTGTTTAAAGCTGTAGATACAAGGTTTTTGCTGAAAAGTGACGAATTACAAACTAACATCTCCCAATACAAATCTCACAGCCAGGAGTTATGTGACACAATAATTTTCATATTTTTCAATAATTCTGTTATTAAATGACCCAATTTGAAAAAGGTTTAAAGCAGAGAAAAGGGCAAAAAGCCAGGGATAATCTGGATTTGTTGGATCTTTTATCAACACCTGATGAAAAGTTATTGATGACCAACCAAATATTTAGTTGGTCATCAACCGAAAATTTGGTTGATCCATCAATCATTTTTTATCAACTGGTTTTGAAGAAATCTATCACATCCAGCAAATTCCTGGCATTTTTGCAACTGTCTTTGCTTTATACTGAATTCAAATTGGTCTTATATTAACAGAATTATTTTAAAATAATGAAAATATGTCATATTTCCTACCATAGCATTTAACCCACAATACAAATCTCCTCACAAAATTAGCACTTTTCATTAGCATCATTAACAAACAATCCTGACCTTACTGACTCATAGAAATAAATGTCTTTAGTTTGGGAACCACAATTTAACCCTTTCCCAAACAAGACCTGGCCTTGATGTCACCAATAGAACATGACTTATAATAATAGGTCTATTTTATATAAGAATTTTCTCCTTTTGCCTCAATATTTTCTGTACTATATTAAGTACAAATCTTTTCCTTTTCCATTCCCATTTTGTAGTCTGCAGCTGCTTTCAAATTGGAACAGTCAAAATTATTGACATTTGGAAAAGGGTTAATGGGTAAATGTTTAACAAATTGACACTTGTAAGTGCATTATACAGTAGTTCAGCTCAAAATTGCAGATGGTAGCAAATCATAACTATGATAACATATTTTGTAACATTTCCTGAATACTTTGGCTATCAAATACTGATATGGCTCGAAATAAAGTCATTATGCTGGGTAAAATTTGGTTATGCTTATTCGTCCTTTGTGTCCTTAATTAATGAATGGATTTCTAGACAATTAGAATTCTAAGTGATTAAAGCATGTAACAACAACTAGAAACTGTTGAAAATCTCTCTTTGATTTTCTCTTTTACAAGCAAGACCAAGGGAGCAAACCAACACATAAATGGATGCATGGTTTTAGAGTAGTTTAACATTCATTGAAGATATAAGTTAATTAACATACAAAGGATCACATTAATCTTTGTGTGCGAGGTATTTTTGTTATATTTTGAATATGATCTATGCCAAATTGGATTACATTTATTAGCAAGCACTACTTTACTTGGATAGTATGTTCGCCTAGCAAAGTTTCAGCTCCAAACATACAAAACATTCTTACGAAATAGTAGAGCTCAGAACAAATACATTCTTATAGAATAGTAGAAAGATTTTTGCACTGAGTCTAGCAACGACAAGCTTTTGACATGTACACAAAAAAGATCATGCTAAGTAATAGGCCTTTATGACTAATTCACTAATTACCAGTTTTCATTCAAAAACATAATAATTAAAGCTTGTTTAAGCCACAATTATAGTGTTTTTGGAATGCAACCCATGATATATACTAACAATAACACCAACAACGTTCTGATTATGGCAAAAGATAATGCTTCATTGGCTATATGAAGTGACTATCGTACAAAATAGAGTCTTTTAATAATTACAACAAAATAAAAATCATGTATTCCAAAGGTACACATTTAAAATCTCTCAAAACATCCTTTACCATTCACATGCTATAGATCTTTGTAAATCATAGACATATGTAATCGCGAAATCATATCTTTTAATATCAAATGCCCTCAAAATTTTATGTGAACATCATTAAGATGCAAATTTTCCAAAACCACAACTTAACAATGGAGATTTGCTTACTTACAACTGAGCAAATATTTGCAAAATTTCTACAAAGAAAAGGAAACATTTTTAACATTACTTGGTTGTCACTTGAAAATTCTCTCCAAAGGTTGCTCAAACCCAGGATTGTTTGGTAAAGACTTAAACAAGACAGATCTAACACCATTTGTTAATTGCACCATACATAGACATAAATACATGAATATAATTTACCCAAATGCAAATATACACCTCAAACAACAGACATTACAGGCACATTTTGTCGCTTTTCAACAAAATACTGGTAGCTGAAGCTTGTTTTAAGTTACAGTTTAGAGGTTTTTGTTGAAAAGCCACGATTTATTGATAGACAATGTCAATACATATCCAAATGCACTGTCAACCCTTTCCTAAACAAGACCTGGTTTTGATGTCCCAAGTTGAAATGATTTGGGGAAACATTGAGCTGAAAGAAGAACTTGCTGATGATCAGCATTTCTCTTTTTCTCTCAATATTTTCTGTGCTATACTAGATTTGACTTCTATCTATTCACCCCCATTTTGTCAAATGAGTCAGCTTGGAATTTAGAAGAGTTCATGAATATTTTCTGTTTAGTAAAGGATCAGTAGTGCATGCAATTTGATGGATTTGCAGAAAACCATCACAAGTGCATAAAATCGTTAATGCACTTGCGACAGTTCAGTTTATAGAAAGCCCTAGAATTGCATGACATAGCACTTACAGACGCTTCGTTGAAAAGAAAGAACAAGTATAAAAAGAATCTAAATTGCTAAACTATATAGATCTTCACATGGGGATGCACCAATTAAGTCCATTCAACACAACAATTATGAAAATAAATATGCTCGTTTTGAAATACTAACAAAATATTTCATCATAATGCTACGAAATAATAGAAAACAACAGAAATAATTTCAAGTTGAGGTAAGTTGATACGTAAGCTATGTGAACAAAGGAAAAATAACAAATAATGTAACAAAACAGATATAGCCAGTTGTCAACTTGTCATATAAATTAGTGTTAAGAATTAGAGTTCTTAACCATACTTGATCTCACTGAGGAAGCTGATTTTTATAGCAGCACGAAAGAATGCTCTGTGTACTGAATCAGGCTATATAGATACACTAAAACCTTGACAAATAGATCATTGAATATCGTCGGTGTAAATGCAAAACCTCGTATGTTGATTTTTGGGATTTTCAAAGTAAAATCTGGTGTGTCCAGTTAAGACAATTCTTGAAGGTTTTGAGATATTTTTACTGATCAGTATTAATGGCACATTATTTGTGAACAATATGTCCAAATTTCAAGTGAAAACTTTCAGTATGGGTAAAGTTATTACACTTTTGTTCCTTCCCCCTTAAAATTTTCCAAAAACGAGATACAAGGTTTTGCATTAACAACGACAATATTAGTCTTGTATTTTTGGAATATTCCTCTAGTTTTGGCAGCAAGTGTATATGCAGTCTGATCTTATTCTATACTACCTGCTTGTTTTAATTCAGTATAACTATGGCTTATATTACGAGTGAGAGTGACTTTAGACTCGATTTAAGTCTGTGAAATTCTACTAGACCATGGCACACAGAATGTTAGCTTGAACCTTTAGTATGCAAAACAACAGAAGATTTTTTTGAATTTACTAGTGTACTTAAACTACATTTAAAGCTTTGACTCAACACATACATCAAATTTCACAATTCTTATCTTATATAGCTCATGATAAATGATATGGCAGAGTATTTCTAGCTATACGGATAGAAGTGCTCTGTCAGGTCATTTATTGTGAGCTATACCTAATGTCATGTAAAGAAAAATACAATCTCAATGGAAAGGAATTCAGGGTTTTTGGGCTTTACCGTTTTCAATGGCTTTCATCAGCAATTTCATCCATTGACAAATACATTTAACAAACTGAATGCAACAAAAAAAATTCTATTACAGTAGTCCATCCCTAATCAGACATACTGTTAGAATAGTTTGGCAGACGTTGCAAACATTTGGAGGTGGAACAATGCCGCACAAAAAATTCAGACATTGCATGAATCTCATAAGTGGTGGACTACCGTGAATCTCACAAAATATGTAACAATATTTGATATGTCCTTGTGCCAAAATACTGATCTTATTCAATATTTCACTACAAGCAAACAGATTGGACATTTGATTACCCACTGAGCTAGCAGAGCTCACAAACCTGATCTTATGAAATATTAAGCCCTGGTATTCATTTAATTTCAAGATATGGATTTACAAAACAGAAAATTTGCTGGAATCTGGATAAAGATCACTTATGACATAAAGAATCACATCGATTCTAGATTAGCCTGCGCAACTGCACAGACTAATTAACCCTTGTCATGCTAGTCCTAGAACATTCTGCTTTCTTTGGCTGGCAGAATAAAGCAAGGCCAGCCTGCACATATGTGCAGTCTGAGCTTGCTCTATTCAACCAGCTTGTAATTATATAAATTCAGCATGAAAACGTCCCAGATCCAAGCCAATCTCTGATGGTTTCTACATAACCAATAATAACTACCAGAGTTTTGTAGACACTGATGGAAAAGTAATCAGCAGCAGGCTGGCTGATCTGGATCAATGATCGTCTTAAAAGCTTTTAGGCTACTTTTAGCTAGACCCCAGCTTATTTCAATGCTATTACAGTTCGACAAATAGGAGTGACCACTGCTTATATAGTAAATGAGCCGGGGTCTGGAAAAACATCCCTTATAGCATTTGAGACAGTCACATTTCAAGACCAGCCTTTGCCTAAGTGTACACCAATGCTGTTCTTCTATGGTTGCTACAGGTCACAAAGAAGCTATTGGAGAACAAGTATCTGGTGTTGTATGCAACACATAAAGTCCCCTACCGGCTTCACATTGACTCAATATGGTAATCAATAATAGATTAAGATGAACAAGTCATCAAAATAATTGTCAAACATATGAAATGTTATGCCCAACTGGAGGTGATTAATACTGCTGCATCACCACCCTGACTAACATGGCTTATAATTTTTTTTACATTTTAAAACAGGTTTCATCAAGTTAGCTTGCTTAGTTATTAAGTTATTGCAGGATCCATTTTTTGCCATATTTTCACTATTTCCGTTACCATAGCAACCGCACTTTTCGTCAAAGAACAAAGATAAAATGATGTGCATAATCTACACATTGCCATCTAGTCATATACCAAGTCTCATCAAATTAGCTTGCTTACTTATTAACTTATCGCAGGATCCAATATTTTTTGCCATATTTTCACTATTTCCGTAACCATAGCAACAACAATTTTAGTCTAAAAACAAAAATAAAATGATGTGCATAATCTACACATTGCCATATAGTCATATACCAAGTCTCATCAAACTAGCTTGCTTAGTTATTATCTTATCGCAGGATCCCATTTTTGGCCATATTTTCACTATTTCTGTAACCATAGCAACCTCAATTTAAGTCGAAAAACAAAAATAAAATGATGTGCATAATCTACACATTGCCATCTAGTCATATACCAACTTTCATCAAAAACGCTTGCTTAGTTATTAAGTTATCGCGGGATCCAGATTTGAGCGGACAGACGGACGGACGGACAGACGGACGGACAAACGGAGGGCAAACCTATAGTCCCCTCCGGTGTGAACACCGTTAGGGGACTAACAAGATGGATCCTGATCAGACTGTGCGTATGCACAGGCTGGTCTAGATCCAGGTTGTTCTCAAATGCCATAAAGGACGTTTTTCCAGATCCTGGCCCAAATATACTGTTCACAAAAAGTAGGGGATATTGTTGGATATGACATTATTTGGAGTAACAAATAAATTCTTTACCTTTTGAATCTGTTTCTAATCAGTCGAATACAATTTTTCACAATCATTTTTATTGAATTCCAAATTCTTCAATACATTTCACCAAAATTCAAACGACGTTTCATGTGTTTCTGTTACGTCACTTTTTTCACACGTCGTTAATAACGAGTTGGACCACCTCTATTGTCACAACAGGCAACACAACGACGTCTCTTACTCCGAATAAGACGGCTGATAGTCTGCTGCGGGATCCTGTCCCACTCTTCTTGTAGAGCTGTACCAAGGTCACCTAACGTTCTTGGCGGTGGATTACGTCTACGTACACGTTTTCCAAGAATGTCCCAAACGTGCTCGATTGGCGATAGGTCTGGTCTCATCGCTGGCCATGGCAAAGTACGAATTTGTTGGCCTTCCAGATAGTCACTGACAATTCTTGCTCGGTGTGCCCTTGCATTATCATCCTGGAAGATGAATTGTTGTCCGTAGCGGCGAGAAAACGGAATAACGTATGGAAGTAACACATTATCACGATAGTACTGACCCGTGACGCTACCCTGGCATATATGCAGCGGTGTTCTATCCGTCATAGTGATACCTCCCCACAGCATAACATACCCTCCTCCATATCGGTCGTGGGCTACTCTTGTAGCATCCATAAATCGTTCACCAGTTCGACGCCACACCCTTCTTCGCCCGTCAAGAAAGTCCAAGTTGAATCTTGATTCATCGCTGAACATTACACGAGACCACTGGTTCATGTTCCATCGACGCCGCTCTCTACACCACACCAAACGTTCATGACGATGTCTTGCAGTCAGTGGTAAGACAACTTGAGGGCGTCTAGCGTTAAGAACGTCTGTGTGTAGACGGTTTCGGATAGTTTGTCTTGAGACATTGACCCCTCTGACCTCTCGAAGTTGTTGTTGGAGTTCCGTTGCCGTTAAATTCCGATTACGGAGCGCTTGATTGGTTACAAATCTGTCGTCCCGAGCGTCTGTACATCTGGGTCGCCCACTTCTTCGAATATCAACAATGGTACCAGTCCTTTGATATCTTGACCACAACCGACAGACAACAGACTGTGAAACGTTGAGTTGGACTGCAGCCTGTGACTGCGTACTTCCGGTCTGCAGCATACCAATGGCACGCCAACGTTGTGCTTCTGTAAGACGTCGCATTATTCCAACAATAAAATCGGATGCGATTACGTGATGGAGATCTTCACAAAACAATATTCTTTAAGTTTGGCTCAACTAAAGTCAAAATTATCATTATTTCGTGCGATGTTAAAATCCGCATGCTACCCCTCCCTTTTTAAATGCTGAACATGCCGCACACGTAAAGCAAAAAATTGAATTGCATACCTACCATGATATCCACGCTTTAACGGTAAGTTTATTAAGCAAATGTAAGATTTGACTATAACATTTGCAATGGCAATAGAAGTGCACATTAATAGAATATCCCCTACTTTTTGTGAACAGTATAGATGTAAACATTGGTCACTCCTGCCTATCAAACTTCAGATATTCTTTTCTCCAATGTATCATACAATCACATAAACACCGTACAAGTACAAAAAAAGTTCATTTTTCATAAATATCTAAACACCTAGTATCAATTTGTTAAAGTATCTATCATTTATTTCTTTCCCCCCTCATCATCATAAGCCAGTGGGTTTTCGCTGGGTGCGGGAAGCTTGTAGTCGAGAGTTTCCGCTCCCCAGATCTCTTTGGCATACTGTGCGATGGTTCTGTCACTGGAAAACTTCCCTGAGGACGCAATATTGTGGAGACACATCTTTGACCATAGTAGAGGATTCTGTAATTAAATTTAGATATTGAATTAATTATCTAGTTTAGTTTAACCCTTTCCCAAACAAGACCTGGTTTTGACGTCCCTAATTGAATAGGCGTGGGAAAACAGTGAGGCAAAAGAAGAAACTGCTGATAACCAGCAGTTTCTCCTTTTGTCTCAATGTTTTCCATGCTATATCATACATACATTTAATCATAATCAACATTCATTTTGCTGTCTTCAGCAGCTTTTGAATTGGACCACCCTAAAAATTTGTTGTTCGGGAAAGGGTTAAATGTATTTAGTTTACATTGATTGGGAAACTACTTCTTATAACTTAGATTAAGCCCTCACAGTTCTGCTTCCTGTAAACTACACCAGTACTCGCACTAAATGTGTTGGCCAATGAAAAGCCCAAGAACTCCTCTGCTACCATGGATTAATACTGGAACCTCTTGGCTGCAAGGCCGATGCTATACCTCTCAACCATGCCCGACATCATTAATAGTTTAAATTCTTTTATACTAATTAACCCTTGCCCAAAAGGCAAAGTTTAGACATGTCAAACTTCTGAAGAGTTGACACAATATGTGATTTTAAAAGTAGAAAATGTGCATTTTATAGCATAGAAAATATCTATGGAAAAATCTTCTGATTATCAGCATTTTTTTCAAAATGGATATTGGTCGAGCCAGGATTCAAACTCATGACCCCTTAATTGACATACTCCAAAGTTAACGACTGAGCTATCGTCTCTCAGCTTGTTTGGGAAAGGGTTAATCAGAAAAAGGATTGAAGTTCTCAAAACATACCTTGAACACTTCATTGACTTTCTCTTGACAGGCAATATAGGAGTCAAAGTCAGCCAACAGCATAAACCTGCAAAACAGAAGTGTTGGCATATCGTCACCTATAGGGTTGGAACAAAACTTGTAAAAAGATGGAATACAAAAGTCTTGCACTATTAACTAACTTCATGTCTGTAGGGAATGCACAAAATATATTCAATATGTTATTAAACTCTAACAATTTTCAGAATTATTCAATTCTTATATCTTATATGTAAAGAATGTGGTGAGAATTATCCATTATTATTATCAATTTCAGCTGTTTTATCACTTCGTCTACAAGATTCTTTAAGCACATATTAAGTGTTATAATATGTTCAAAGGTTAAACGAGAACATTTTTAGTTGTTTTGATAAACCGATACCACGGTAAAGATTCTCGTTAAATTGTAAACCTATAATACAAGGGTTTACCTGGCACAAAAGTAATTACCTATCGGTGTAGACGAGTGAGTTGTAGATGTCAGCGAACAGATGTGGTTCATCTGGTGAGAAATGGCCGCTATTGATCTGATCTAGGATGTTTTTTGATGCCCATGAAGTAAAATGCTTGAGAAAACATTGTGGAAAATGAAGAAATTGCTTGTGACAAGCAATTTCTTCATTTCCCACAATGTTTTCTACCCCAAAAGACAAACAAAATTTGACAGTACAAATATGTATAATGTTAAGAGTTTTTATCAATCCAGCAACAGAAAGATCTGTTGTAAAGCGGACAACTACCCCCCCCCCCCCCCCAACACACACACTATCCCCTTGTCACTTCTCACAAAGGACGGATGGATGTACAGACAGACAAGACATGGTGAAACCAAAATAAATCCCCTTCAAAGGAGGCAGATTAATTAACCTTCTGAGAAAAAATATACTAACCTATCAGTGTAGACCAGTGAGTTGTAGATATCAGCGAACAGATGTGGTTCATCGGGTGAGAAATATCCACTATTGATCTGATCTAGGATGTGGCGAATAGTGGGGTTGTTGTTGTAGTAATCACTTGGGTTGTATCTGTAATGGATGCTTGAATTATAAACATCTATCATGAAATAAACTTTGATTGCTTTTAAACCTATTAACAGACAGCAAAATTTTGTACTAGTCTTAATGTAAAGGTGTTGTAGACAAAAATTTCCAAGTGAATTTAAATCTTATCATTAATCTGTCTTTCTGTTTACAAGTATCTTGTAGAGCATCAAAAAGTGTCAATGTGTAGGAATAGGTTAAGATTAGAAAACAATTAAGAGGCATGGGGTGAAAAATACTGACTGCTGATCTGATATAGGATGTGACGACGAGTTAACTTTGGTGAAATAGACCTTATCAATAAATTAATCCTTTGATAGGCAAAAACCATTGAATTGTCTGTATCAATCAATATTTTGTGATTAGTTTATTAAAGCCTTTTTTTTAAATTTTCAATGCTACTTGACCAAAATATAAATAACTGGCTAAAACCAACTTTTCCTTAAATACATTTGTCTTCCAGGTTCCTCAACAGCACATTCTATGCGTCTCCTATCTTGTGCTAGGACCCAAACACTGCTATACAGGATTATATGAACTTTTACAGAAGACAAACAATCATACACACCCTCTCTTTTTGAGAGCCTCAACCTCTTCCACTGTCATACCAACAAGAGCTGTCCATAAGACAGTGCGCTCGACTTTTCTAAGTTGCTTAACCCAGAATTTCTAAGTCAAAAAAGGTTAAAATTCCAGTAAATTAAATGTGAGAGTAATGAATCTTTGCCTAGAGACTAATATTATGGTCACAAAAGCATGTGCAAAGTTTTAGAGCAATAGCATAAGTAGAAACATATATTTGAACAAGAGGACCATGATGGTCCTATATCGCTCACCTGAACCAAAATGATATAAGCAACACTTTTCTTCAATTCAAAAAATATTTATGACTTTAAGACTGAAAACAAACTTATGGTCAATAACATTGTGAAAATTGAACTCATCCAAGATTTCATCGTGCCCAACATTGTGTCCAAGATTTGTCTTGTTTGATAAATAATTGTAGATTCTAGAGTATAAACAAGGTCAAAACAGCCGAAAACAGCAATTTTGTCAAATTCAAGGGCACACAACTCTCCACTTTCTAGTCAGATCAGGCTGAAAATCAAACTCATCCAAGATCTTATGATATCCAACATTGTGTCCAAGATTTGTCTTCATTGGTCAATAATTGTAGATTCTAGAGTGTAAACAAGGTCTAAAGCAGCCGAAAACAGCAATTTGATCAAGTTCAAGGGCACATAACTCTCCACTTTTTGATCAGATCGGACTGAAAATCAACCTTATCCAAGATCTTATGGTCTCAAACATTGTGTTCAAGTTTTGTCTTAATTGATAAATAATAGTAGATTATAGAGTGTAAACAATGTCAAAAACAGCCGAAATCGGCAATTCTATCAAATTCAAGGGCACATAACTCTCATCTTTCTGGTCAGATCAGACTGTAAATTAACCTCATCTGAGATCTTATGGCCTCCAACCTTGTGTCCAAGATTTGTCTTGATTGGTCAAAAATTGTAGATTCTAGAGTGTAAATAAGGTCTAAAACAGTCAAAAACAGCAATTTTGTCAAATTCAAGGGCTCATAACTCTCAACTTTCTAATCAGATAAGACTGAAAATCAAACTCATCCCAGATCTTATGATCCCCAATATTGTGTCCAAGTTTTGGATTGATTGATCAATAATTGTAGATTCTAGAGTGTAAACATCGTCGAAAACAGCTAAAAATGACAATTTTGTCAAATTCAAGGGCAAGTAACTCTCGACTTTCTGATCAGATGAGACTGAAAATAATACTCATCCGAGATCTCATGGTCTCAAACATTGTGTCAAAGTTTTGTCTTGATTGATGAATAATTGTAGATTCTAGAGTGTAAACAAGGTCAAAAACAGCCGAAAATGGCAATTTTGTCAAATTCAAGGGCACTAACTCTCATCTTTCTGGTCAGATCAGACTGAAAATCGAACTCATCCGAGATCTTATGGTCTGCAATGTTATGTCCAAGATTTGTCTTGATTGATCAATAATTGTAGATGCTAGAGTGTAAACAATGTCAAAAGTGTTTTTTTGCATTCAAGGGCAGATAACTCCTGCATTTCTAGTTCGATCTGACCCATAATCGAACTCATCCGAGATCTTATGGCCATACATGTTTTGACCAACTTTGGTCAAGATTGGCTTATATTTGTAGATGCTAGAGTGTAAACACAAAATTGTGAACGGACGGACAGACAGACGGACAGACAGACGGACGACGGACAAAAAGTGACCACAATAGCTCACCTTGAGCACTTCGTGCTCAGGTGAGCTAAAAACTTTAACCTTTGTTGCAACGCCGACGCCCGGGTGACAGTATAAGCTCTCATTTTCTTCGAAAAGTCGAACTAAAAATAAAGATGTTTTCTGACAAACAATTTCTTCATTTCCCACAATGTTTCATCCCAAAAAGACCAAAATAAATTGCTGTTTAGTAATGGTTAAACTTTTATTGAAGACAAACAATCGTACGCACCCTCTCTTTTTGAGAGCCTCAACCTCTTCCACCGTCATACCAAAAATAAAGATGTTTTCTGGGCCAGCTTCCTCTCTCATTTCAACATTGGCTCCATCAAGTGTGCCGATAGTCAGGGCTCCGTTCAACATGAACTTCATGTTACCAGTCCCTGAGGCCTGGGAAATAAATTGAATTCAAAAGAGGTAAAAAATATTTTTGAGAAACACGGTTTGGATAGGTCAACCTGTATGGGTAGATTTTTCTGTCCAAAGATAATTTGAAATAAAGTTCATTTAGTCCTCAAGTCTGCACTTAACTTTGCCTACCTGCAGAGTAAAATTTGTAATAATATTTAATTGGAAACTGATACTCTATAGAAAGTGAAATACATGCTACCAGCAATAAAATTCCTTTATTTTTGGTTATAGATAATGCTATGCACCAAACAGTATTCTAAGTTATGATGTAAGTTTTATGCTGCAGTGCTTCTGAAATAAGTTGTACGACTTGTCCATTTACCTGTATGGACAAGCAGATTTTGAAAGCTGGGTTGTCCGTGGACAAGTCAAAGATTCGGTTGAAATGAAGAATGTAATTTCTTATAGTCAAATGTAAGGATTTTGTTGTAGAAACTAGTTTAGACAGTCATAATGTCATGCAATATACAAATGTAGCAATTAAAAAGAAAAGGTTTTAACACGGACAAGTTGATTTTTGATACCGACAAGTCAATTTTAGATCAACACTTGTCGGTGGACAAGTAGATTTTCAAAATATTTCAGATCCATAAATATAGAATCTTTTAAACAAGATATTGTAGAATCCGAAGTGCTAAAATCCTGCTCGTCTTTGGATACAGAAAGTATGGTATCTGCATACATTAGTGGACTAACGAAACTCGTGGATAATCATGCACCAATGAAAACCAAGACAATCACAATGAGGCCTTCTTGTCCATGGTATAATGAAGAACTCCATGATGCTAAACATCTAAGACGCAAGCTAGAAAGAAAGTGGCGCCGAACTAAGCTAACAATTGACCATAGCATCTATAGAACTCAGTGCGCAAAAGTAAATAAACTCTTGACTAGTGTAAAAACAGCATATTATTCAGAGAAAATTACATCATGTGAACAAGATCAGAAAAGTCTACATAAAATTACAAACCATCTGTTAGTAGGTCCATGCGAAACTGTCCTTCCTGTAGGTAAAACTTCTTCAGAACTATCTCAAGATTTTAGTGACTTTTTCATAAACAAAATAGAAGGCATCCGCAATGATATAGCTACACAAACAAAGTCCAGTGCACAACATGAAGAAGCCGAGGACATGATTCAAACTGAAAAACAATTGGTTGAATTCACACCAGCAACTGAAGATGAAGTTAGAAAGATTATTCTAAAATCACCAAACAAATCGTGTGAATTGGATCCTATACCCACATGGCTGTTAAAATCATGTATAGACGTGCTCATTCCTCTGGTGACAAAAATCGTGAACAGTTCCCTCGACACTGCCTGTGTGCCACTTTCTTTCAAAAGTTCACGAATTAGACCACTTATTAAGAAACCCAACTTAGACCAAAATGTATTGAAAAATTACAGACCCGTATCCAACTTGCCATTTATCTCAAAGGTGTTAGAAAAGGTAGTAAACTCACGAATTGAAAACCATTTAACGTCCAACAATCTTCATGAAGAACACCAATCTGCTTATCGATCTTGTCATTCAACAGAAACAGCGTTGTTAAAAGTCCAAAGTGACATACTGCAATCCCTTGATCAGAACAAAGTTACAGTTTTAGTCCTATTAGATCTTTCGGCAGCCTTCGATACGATCGATCATAGAACACTGCTTCAACGCCTAGAGGGTCATTTTGGAATTGCTGGCAAACCCCTCAAATGGATAACATCTTATCTGACTGACCGCTATCAGACTGTGAGTATAGACGGAAATCTATCGAAACCTGTACTCATGGAATTTAGTGTTCCGCAAGGTTCTGTGCTAGGGCCAAAGTACTATACCATGTATACGAAACCAGTTGGGTTGATTTGCAAGAAGCACGGACTAGATTACCACTTTTACGCGGATGATTCTCAGTTGTATCTGACTTTTGAGCCGACGGATAATATTTCAAGATCCGAGACAATCAGCAGAATAGAATCTTGTCTTACTGATATTGTGTCGTGGATGCATTCCAATATGCTAAAATTAAATACGGAGAAAACAGAAGTTATATTATTTTCCTCTGGAAAAAAATGCCAAGTATATAAAGAACGTACAGCTAAAAATCGGGGACTCTAAAATCAAACCAGCTACTTGTGTAAGAAACCTTGGTGCTTGGCTAGACACGAATATGGACATGGAGCAACATATCAACACAGTATGTAGGTCGTGTTATGCTCAGTTACGTCAAATCGGCCATATTAGAAAATATCTGACTTCAGACGCAACAAAATATCTCGTGAACTCCCTGGTAACATCAAGACTTGACTATTGTAATTCATTGCTATATGGTCTGCCAGACAAAGTCTTAAATAAACTCCAACGTGTCCAAAATACAGCAGCCCGAATTATAAACAGGTCATCACGAACATGCCACATTACCCCAGTGTTGAAAGAACTCCATTGGTTACCCATCCAGTCCCGGATTGAATATAAAATTTTAACTTTAACTCACAAAGCGTTACATGGTCAGGCCCCAGTGTATATAAACAAACTTCTCTACGTGTACAAACCCACCAGAAACCTACGGTCGAGTCACAGCTCTTTGACATTACAAGTTCCAAGAAGTCGTGTCAAGTATGGTGACAGAAGTTTTATCAGTGCAGCTCCAAAGTTGTGGAACAATCTACCAGCGGATCTCAGAGACACGGATTCACTGATTGCTTTTAAAAAAGGTCTTAAAACCCACCTATTCATCAGATTTCATGGACATTAAGCAGTGATACAAATCAATTTTAAGCAATCGTTGCAGACTGTCTTATATAAATTTCACTCATCTTTTGTCTGTTTTTTTAATTTAATTTTAGCTTAAGTTTTCTCTTTTTTATAAGTTTAGTGTATACTAATTATTTCAATTTTTTACTGAATGTATTTAACATACGATGTAAAGCACCTTTGAACGTAGTGTTACTATGAAAAGGGTGCTATATAAATGCGGTATAATAATAATATAAGCACTGTGCTGATAGCTTTACTTTTGACTATCATAGTAAACTTTCATACCTCAGTACCAGCTGTTGAGATTTGTTCACTGAGATCTGCGGCAGGGATGATTTTCTCTGCCAGAGACACTCTGTAGTTCTCAAGGTACACAATCTTCAGTTTATTTCCGACAATCGGGTCGTTGTTCACGACATTGGCGATGGAGTTGATCAGCTTGATGATCAGTTTGGCCATGTGATAACCTGGCGCAGCCTGGAATTTAGCATTAATTTGAATATACAAAGTAAAATAACACTCTGCAGTTCTTAAGGTAGACAATCTTCATTTTGTTTCCGACAATTGGGTCGTTGTTGACGACATTGGCGATGGAGTTTATCAGCTTGATGATCAGTTTGGCCATGTTCAAATTATAAAATATCCCTAAAACAATTCATTCAAATAAAGAATAGTAGTTGAATGGGATCGTAAGCAGTTCTCAATTTTCAGTATATTGCAGCCATGAGCGTACCCGTACCTTATTATGTGTTTCTGGCAATTCTCACACATGCATAGTTTGAAAATTTTCACTTGTACCTGACCTGAGTAATTACACACTTTTAAAAATGAAAAATATATTTAAGAAAGTCCATTGTATATTGACAAGTAACAATGCTTATGGAAACTACTGACTCTGCTTTACATTGAACGAATGCTGGCTAGTATTGATTATTTATCATCTCAATTATTTTTTGCATATTTGTCAGGTTTAGGTGAAAGTTTTTACCGATACAAACACAGCATCCAATATGAGTATAAAGCAGTTAATCCAAAGTTGAAATATAGAGAAGAATTTTCCATTGGTAAATGTCAGAAATTCCATTGCACAAGATGTACTCAAACATGCTGCAAAAAGATTTCACTAGTAAGAGCCATCAATGATACCAGCTACCTTGTCTTATTCAAAGATTTTTAAAGAAACCATTCAAAGTTTATATCTGAACAAAGTCAACCCACCTTGCCTCCGACCATAATTGTTCTAGCTACCACTGGTTTGTTGGGATCAGCCTTAATCTTGTTGTAGAGCCAGATCATGTGCATACAGTTGAGAAGTTGTCGCTTGTACTCGTGAATTCTCTTCACATGAATGTCAAACATGGAAGCAGCATTAACTTCAATGTTGTAGTGGTTCTTGATATACTCAGCTAACTTCATTTTGTTCTCCTATAAACATTAAATTAAACAAGATGTATTGGTGAAACACAAATGCACCCGAAATGGCCATTTTTCTGAAATGTTAAGTTTTCGTAGAGTAAAGGGTTGATAAGGGTTAAGGGATGACCTTGAGAAAGGTCATATTGCATGGAACAGATAGATATCATTTAACGAAAGTTTCATACCAAATTTGAGCTTAGATTGTCCCATACTTTTGGAGAAAAGGCAAATGTTAAGTTTTCATGTTAAGTTTTCCGACAGACAGACAGACATCCAGACACAAGTAAAACAATATGTCCCCAATCTTTCGGTACGGGGGCATAAAAATGCGAGGTTATTAAACTAGCTTATGTATGATTCTGAATTATATTGGATGAGTACACTACAGAATCTGTCTATATTTGAACAAGGCAATAGCCATGTTCAAATATAGACAGATTCTGTAGTGTACAGCCTCTTTATTTCTTCTCATGATTTTTTCCCACAATGATTCTTTTTTAAATAAAAGCGGTTTTTTTCGTGTATCACAATTCCGGGAATAAAATGTATATTTCCATACTGATACAAGAACCGTCAGAGACGGACAATGCTCCCCGAATAAGGCTTTGTCACAATAAATGTATGCCATACAGAGCTAAGATTAAGCTAACAAACGATAAGCCCCCTTTTTCCATGACATACTTTTTATATGCAAATTTCAAGTAGTTTATTGTCAAGGGCATCTGATTTGCTACTCAAATATGAAATTTCATCAAATTCTGACCATTAGACTATGAGAAATTAGAGAAAAAGTGTATTTGACCTTAAGTCCCCTTTTCCCATGACGAGGCCTCAAATCCAAAAACTGGGAAAAGTACATCGGCATTATGTCATAGGGAGTTCACATGGTAAGTTTCATTTGATTTGGCCCAAGGGTTATAGAGAAATCGCTTTGGACGGACGGAATGACGGACGGACAGACGAAGCGGCGACTATATGCTCTCCCTTCGGGGAGCATAAAATATACATGGCATCTGACAACATGAACACCTTCAGAATGAACAATATAACAGCTACAGATATAAGGGTACCCCCAAAATAGGGCTAGCTTTTGAAACAAGAGAGCCAAGATGGCCCTGCATCGCTCACCTGAGAGGACTTTGAAACAAACAGCTTGCAAACTTCAAACTCCCATGACCCACTTTTCACATGACCTAGACATCATCAAGATTAACATTCAGAACAATTTTCACAATGATGAGTAAATATTTTGGTTCTTAGAGCAAAAAGCAAGATTTTACCTTGTGACCTAGTTTTTGACCTAACATTAGCCACTTTCTACATGACCAATTCATCATCAAGATAAGCAATTCTGAACTATTTTCACAATGATGAATAAATATCTTGATTTTTTGGGGCAAAAACAAGATTTGACCTAGGTTTTGACCGCCCATATGACCCACTTTATACATGCCCCAGATATTGTGAAAATAAACATTCTGAACAATTTTCACGATGATAAAGTAAATATTTTAGTTCTTAGAGCAAAAACAATATTTGACCTAGTGACCTAGTTTTAGACCTCCCATGACCCACTTTTCACATCACCAAGATATCATCTGGATAAACATTCTGGAAATTTTCACAATGATAAAGTAAATATTTTTGGTTCTTAGAGCAAAATCAAAATTTGACCTAGTGACCTAGTTTTGACCTCACAAGGCCCCCTTTTAACATTGACCAGATATCATCAAGATAAATATTCTGAACAATTTTCACAAAGATAAAGTAAATATTTTGGTTCCTAGAGCAAAAACGAGATTTGACCTAGTGACCTAATTTTAGACCTCACATGACCCACTTTTCACATCAACAAGATATCATCAGGATAAACATTCTGAACAATTTTCACAATGATAAAGTAAATATTTTGGTTCTTAGAGATAAATCAAAATTTGACCTGGTGACCTAGTTTTTGTCCTCGAATGACCTGCTATTCATATAACCAAGATAAACATTCTGAATTTTCACAATGATTGAGTAAATATTTTGGTTCTTAGAGCAAACACAAAATTTGACCTAGTGACCTAGTTTAAGACCTCCCATGACCCACTTTTCAAAGCACCAAGATATCATCAGGATAAACATTCTGGAAATTTTCACAATGATAAAGTAAATATTTTTGGTTCTTAGAGCAAAATCAAAATTTGACCTAGTGACCTAGTTTTTGACCTCACATGGCCCCCTTTTTATCATTGACCAGATATCATCAAGATAAATATTCTGAACAATTTTCACAAAGATAAAGTAAATATTTTGGTTCCTAGAGCAAAGACAAGATTTGACCTAGTGACCTAATTTTAGACCTCGAATGACCCACTTTTCACAGCACCAAGATATCATCAGGATAAACATACTGGAAATTTTCACAGTGATAAAGTAAATATTTTGGTTCTTAGAGCAAAATCAAAATTTGACCTAGTGACCTAGTGTTTAACCTCGAATGACCTGCTATTCATATCAGCAAGATATCATCAAGATAAACATTCTGAACAATTTTCACAATGATTGAGTAAATATTTTGGTTCTTAGAGGAAAAACAAAATTTGACCTAGTGATCTAGTTTCTGACCTCACATGACCCACTTTTAAAATGACTCAGAGTTTGTCAAGATAAACCAGGGCTTTTTCTCCTTCTTTAGTAGAGGCCGATCTTCGGTGACTTCACAATCGCGAAAAGCCTAGTTTTTTCACAACTGTGGCAAGAAAATTTCACAAAAATCAGTAATAAATTCCCCAATCAAAAGTCTGAACTGATCGTCATAATGTCGATTTACAGACCCAGGTCTCGAAGTCAGCGATTTGTAAAATACAGCGGCTGTTACGAATTGAAAGTAGAAGTTGTTTACATTTTCATGTCAAGTCTTGGCAAAAACGAGAGGTCGCGAGATAGATTGGTTCCCGTTTCAAATCCCACTGCTTTGTTATACATAGTTATATGACGGGTACTAGTCTAGTCGCGTTTGATTGGAATTTTGCGGATTAATTAATCGAACACTAACTCTGTTTTTCACATTGTTACGACGTTTTGCGAATTTATTTTTTCAGACGTGAGTCAAGTTTAATTCGTTTTACTTTATCACATGATATACCAGTAATGTCAAAGGTGAAAACGATTGGAAATCAAGAATGTTGTAATAGCGGAATTACAAAGAACATTATTCTCTTCGTATATTGATGCATCATATGCAAATAATAAGACACCGCGTAAACAAAACAAAACAAAAAAAAAAACGCGAGGGGAAAACATGACGTCTAGAAATGGGAAATATTACACGAAATCAATTCAAAAAGCTGCAACTGACAAATCACAAAAGTTTGTTAGCTTTTGTAAAAATGCCATACTAGAGATCTATCTTCTTGATAATTCTAATTAGAACGATGACGAGGCTGAAATTGATAAATGCGCCCAACCTGGGACTTAGGCCCCAGATGACAGTGTTGAACCCATCCCAACCCCAGTGTAACAGTCATGTCACTAATCCGATAGTGACGACTTCCACCAATGAAGCACAGAGAGAGAGCATTTTCTTTTCTTTGTACAATGCTTTCTACCATTTAACCCTTTCCCAAACAACAAAATTTATGGATGCTAAGTATCATATGACTAAATACATATGTCTTATAATAACATTATAGGATCTATAAACTGAAAAGGTAAAAATTTTGTGAAATGTTACAGTAGATATACTCTGAGAAAATAGATCTACAGAGCAAAAAGAGCACATGTTGGTATCAGGCTACAGTTTCTTCATTTACAAATGTTACCCTAGGCTTTTCTTATTAATGACCAGGTGTTGTTTGAGAAAGAAATATTAACATGGTAAGTTTTTTAGATTTAACATGGGGATTAATTTGTCATCTGCAGCCAACTGCTTGGTGTTTACCTGTCAAATCAATCTCATTCTGAAATTAAGTATTAGATAGATAAACCTATTTAAGTATATTTTTCACAATTTTGCCAAATTTCACGCGAAGTTTCACAAAACGACAGGCTAGGGCCTCTTCACAATTTCTGGAAAAAAAGCCCTGTAAATATTCTGAACAATTTCACAATGATTAAGTAAATACTTTGGTTCTTACAGGAAAAACAAGATTTGACCTAGTGACCTAGTTTCTGACCTCACATGACCCACTTTTAAAATGATCCAGATTTCGTCAAGATAAACATTCTGAACAATTTTCGCAATGTTTAAGTATATATTTCCGTTCTTAAAGCAAAACCAAAATTTGACCCAATGACCTAGTTTTTGACCTTACATGACCCACACTTTGTACATAACCTAGATATCAAGATAAGTAATTAGGATAGTTTTGACAAAGTTTTGGGGCAAAATTGGCATCTCTAGAGCAAAAGGAAGGATCTGAAATATTTGACCTTGTGACATAGTTTTTGACCTTGCATGACCCTCCTTTAATCATGACACAGATATCATAACGATAAACATTTAGAACAATTTTGACAAAGTTTGGACCAAGAATTGGCACTTCCAGAGCAAAAGGAAGGATTTCACAAGATTTGACCTCATGACCTAGTTAATGACCTGGAATGACCCACTTCTTGACATAGCCTAGATATCATCAAGATAAACATTCAGGACAATTTTGACAAAGTTTGTGCCAAAATTGGCACTTATAGAGTAAAAAGATGGATTTTACAATATTTGACCTATTGACCTAGTTTTTGACCTGGCTTGACCTATTTTTATCATGACCTAGAAATTATCAAGACAAATATTCTGAATGATTTTCACAACAATTGAGCAACAAATGTGGCCCCTAGAGCAAAACGAAGATTTGACCTAGTGACCTACTTTTTGACCCCATTATGGCCCCGATTCAAATTCTTTGAAGTATTTTGAAAAAGCATGACCCATAGATCATATGTGTGAAATATGATTGAATTCTGCCCAGTACTTTAGGAGGAGAAGATTTTTTTGTGAAAAGTTGACGGATAGACAGATAGACAGTTAGACAGACAGACGCCGGGCAACAGACCGATCACAATACCTCACCTCGAGCACTTTGTGCTCAGGTGAGCTAATAACAAATCTAGATTGACTTATGCTTTGCCTAAAGTATCAGATCCTGTTATAACATTACATCATTACAATACCTACCTGTTTGACTTTGATCAAGGATAAGGATGTAAGGAAGTTTTCATCTCTGTCACATTTCTTTAGGTTCTTCAGTTCATACAAGTCAGTCACTCATGTCTCTCCAATCAAATTTTACATTTTTTTGGCATTTTGTATAGAAAACATTGTGAGAAATGAAGAAATTGCTTGTCACAAGCAATTTCTTCATTTTCCACAATGTGTTCCAAAGCCATTATCTTGTGGAGGAGTCAAAAGGCGCCATTATGCAGTAAAGGGTTAATACCGACCTGTTTGACTTTGATCAATGATCTAAGGAAGTTTTCATCACTGTCACATTTCTTTAGGTTCTTCAGCTCATACAGATCATTCACCCAAGTCTCTCCAATGAAATTTTACATTTTTTTGGCATTTTGTACAGAAAACATTGTGGGAAATGTAGAAATTGCTTGTCACAAGCAATTTTTTCATTTTCCACAATGTGTTCCAAAGCCATTGTCTTGTGGGGAGTCAGACTAAATGCAGTAAAGGGTTAATACCTACCTGTTTGACTTTGATCAATGATCTAAGGAAGTTTTCATCACTGTCATATTTCTTCAGGTTCTTCAGTTCATATAGGTCAGTCACCCACGCCTCACCAATGAAATTTTACATTTTTTTTGCATTTTGTATAGAAAACGTTGTGGGAAATGGAAGAAATTGCTTGTCACAAGCAATTTCTTCATATTCCACAATGTGTTCCAAAGCCATTATCTTGTGGAGGAGTCAAAAGGCGCCATTAAGCAGTAATGGGTCAATACCTACCTGTTTGACTTTGATCAATGATCTAAGGAAGTTTTCATCACTGTCAAATTTCTTCAGGTCCTTCAGTTCAAAGCATTCTAAATTTATTAATCAAAACCCTGTGATGTTGATGCTCATTGGAATTGTCTTGATGAGACAATTCCAATGAGTATCCACCTCACAGGGTTTGATAAAGAATGAATAAAATAATGCATTTTGAAAGACGAAACACCTTCCTATCTTTAGTTCTGCCTACCTGTTTGACTTTGATCAATGATCGAAGGAAGTTTTCATCACTGTCATATTTCTTCAGGTTCTTCAGCTCATATAGGTCAGTCACCCACGTCTCTCTAATGAAATTTTATATGTTTTCGGCATTTTTAAGGGATGTCGAAACCAGGTCTTGTTTGGGAATGGGTTAATACCTACCTGCTTGACTTTGATCAATAATCTAAGGAAGTTTTCATCACTGTCATATTTCTTCAGGTTCTTCAGCTCATATGTCAGTCACCCACGCCTCACCAATGAAATTTTACATTTTTGGCATTTTGTATAGAAAATGTTGTGGGAAATGAAGAAATTGCTTGTCACAAGCAATTTCTTCATTTTCTACAATGTGTTCCAAAGCAATTATCTTGTGGGGTAGTCAAAAGGCGTCCTTATGCAGTAATGGGTCAATACCTACCTGTTTAACTTTGATCAATGATCTAAGGAAGTTTTCATCACTGTCACATTTCTTTAGGTTCTTCAGCTCATACAGATCATTCACCCAAGTCTCTCCAATGAAATTTTACATTTTTTTGGCATTTTGTATAGAAAACATTGTGGGAAATGAAGAAATTGCTTGTCAAAGCCATTATCTTGTGGGGGAGTCAAAATGCGCTATTATGCAGTAAAGGGAATACTTACCTGTTTGACTTTGATCAATGATCTAAGAAAGTTTTCATCACTGTCATATTTCTTAAGGTTCTTCAATTCATATAGGTCAGTCACCCACGTCTCACCAATGAAATTTTACATTTTTTTTGCATTTTGTATTTAAAACGTTGTGGGAAATGAAGAAATTGCTTGTCACAAGCAATTTCTTCATTTTCCACAATGTTTTCCAAAGCCATTATCTTGTGGGGTAGTCAAAAGGCGCCATTAAGCAGTAATGGGTTATTACCTACCTGCTTGACTTTGATCAATGATCTAAGGAAGTTTTCATCACTGTCATACTTCTTTAGGTTCTTCTGCTCATACAGATCATTCACCCAAGTCTCTCCAATGAAATTTTACATTTTTTTTTGGCATTTTGTATAGAAAACATTGTGGGAAATGAAGAAATTGCTTGTCAAAAGTTTCCACAATGTTTTCCAAAGCCATTATCTTGTGGGGGAGTCAAAATGCGCTATTATGCAGAAAGTGTTAATACCGACCTGTTTGACTTTGATCAATGATCTAAGAAAGTTTTCATCACTGTCACATTTCTTCAGGTTCTTCAGCTCATATAAGTCAGTCACCCACGTCTCACCAATGTAATTTTACATGTTTTCGGCATTTTTAAGGGATGTCAAAACCAGGTCTTGTTTGGGAAAGGGTTAATACCTACCTGTTTGACTTTGATCAACGATCTAAGGAAGTTTTCATCACTGTCACATTTCTTCAGGTTCTTCAGCTCATACAAGTCAGTCACCCACGTCTCACCAATTTTCTGGAATACATTAAACATTATTCACAATTCATTGCCTGATACTCACAACCATATGTTCCCAAGTTCATACAGGTCAGTCAGATGGATGCAGTCCAACATATCGTCCGTGTAAATGCAAAACCTTGTATGTTGATTCTTGCGATTTTCAAAGTACAAACTTGTGTGCTCAGTTTAGACAATTAATTCTCGCAGATTTTGATGTATTTTAAATGATCAGTATTAATGACACATTATTTGTGAACAATGTGTCAAAATTTCAAGTAAAAGATTTCAGTTTGGGAAAAGTAAATACACTTTTTTACCTCCCCTTTAAAATTTTCCAAAAACGAGATACAAGGTTTTGCATTTACAACAACGATATATTTCAACAATTCTTTCATTGCTTGGTACAGCTAACCATGTGTTCTTAACCCATCAGCAGACAGAATCATTTTAGACTGGTCTAAATTCAACGATCTTGTAGACAACAATTTCAAAAGAATGACATTTATCATTTTTGTTACTGTTGGGATAGAAACTATTGTGGGAAATGATGACATTGCTTGTCACAAGCAATTTCTTCATTTTCAACATTGTAATCCAAAGCTATTATTTTGTGGGATGTAAAAAAAACGTCTTTACGTGGGAATAGGTTAGGTTCATAACGTTCAGTAACCCAAACAGTTTGGTAGGAAAGATGAGGCTTATGGAGCATGTCACATTTTGATGACCCATCACTCTAAACGGGACCTTATCAGAAGTAAAAACATTCCATATTTTGACAAACTTGTCAGACTTGGCACAGAACAACCAGATACTATATGCGGAAAATGAAGATATAGTACAATAAAACATTCCAGATTTAGAAAATTACAAGTGAAAAGTGTCGGCCCTAGTCTGGCAGCGCGGACTGACTAGGGCCGATATTTTTCACACTTCCTATAAGGTCCCTTTTAGCATGATGGGTCACATTATGTATTTGTAACATTTATCATACTGTTGTCAATGCAATATCTAATACCAACAAACCCAAAATATATGTCTAACAGTGTTGAAAGACAAATGATGCAAATTTCCCAAACATTATCAGCATTTGCTTATTTTTCCTCAATGTTTTCCCAAGCCTTTCCTGTTATGGACATCAAAGCCCAGTCTTGTTTTGGGAAGAGATTAACCCATTCCCAAACATTGATGCTTTTTGACGCCTTTCAAGATATAGGCTTTGGGAAAACATTGCGGAAAATGAAGTAATTGCTTGTGACAAGCAATTTCTTCATTTCCCACAATATTTCCTAACCCAAAATGCAAAGATTTTTAAAATTTTACAAACTTGAAATTGTCGTCAGCAACTTCTTTGAATCTGGAACAGTCTAAAATTTTGCTGTTTGATAAAGGGTTAAATTTCTTTGTGAAGACTTTGAAGCATGAATGCTTTGTGTATTGTATTTAAAGTGAAATCGATACCTTCCTTCTCAACATGCGTACAATGACCTTGTTGCATGAAAATATGTGCAAGTGTAATATGACATATCATGTAACAACAAGGATGTTGGAGGATATTTAGGACAGGTGTCAAGTTTCTTGTTTGTCCAAACTGACAGAAATTGCAGATGAAAAAATAACACTATATCAGGGTTGATAATCGCATGATACAACAATTTCAGAAAATCTTCAATAATTTTGTTAATGCTGGACCGATTTGAATTTGGTTTGAAGCAGAGAAGGTAAACACACATCACACATTAGATGGACATGGTGGATTTTTGAAAAATCAACTGATAAATTTTCGTCAGTGGATTTTCAAAAATCCACCATGTCGAGCGTATTTCTGGCATTTTCCAACCTTCTCTCCTTCTAACCGAATTCAAATTGGTAAAGTTTAACAAAAGTATAGAAGATAGTCACATGATTATCCACCATGTTTATCACTTCAAAATGTCTTCACCTCAATAAATCATCATTTCAAGTAACAATTGAGTCAGGATCTGGAAAAAGGGCCTTTATAGCACTTGAGATTTTCATGTTTCACGATCAAACTATGCCAAAGTGCAGGTTGATCATGACCTGTGATGCTCTCTAATAGTTTTTACAGAACATGGAAAAGCTATCAGAGAACAACATGGGTCCTGATCAGACTGTGCATATGCACAGGCTGATCTGGATCAATGTTGTTCTCAAATGCCATAAAGGCCCCTTTTCCAGATCATGGCTCATATACAGCTTACCTCGACGATGATGTCAGAAAGACTAGGGTTACACAGTAACACCCAACGTCTAGGTGTGATGCCGTTTGTTTTGTTCTGGAAACGTTCAGGGAACATGTCATAGAAATCCTTGAATCTGAAAAATATCATTCAATCTTCCAATTTAATATCGTCAGTGTTATTGCAAAACCTCATAACTCCAGCTTTGCTCAAGCTGGAGTAGCTGATGTTGCGAGGTTTTGAATTAACATCGCCAATATGCTGTGAAAACAAGGGTCCTATATTTGAATTATACCATGCTTGTAATTATGTGACCTTTACCTTGGAGCTTTGAAAACTAGAAGTTCAGTAGAAGTAATTTTTAATTTCTTTTACAATCAATTATTACCGAAAGTCCAGTTATGTCTTTGAATTGCCAATTTGACTATGGATAAGCAATTGCATATTCATAAGTGTGATATGATTCCAGCTTTCTCATAATGTCTGAATAAAATTTATTAAAAGCTTCCGAACCAAAAGGAAGCATGTCCTGAAATTTAAACAGAGAAAAGGATAAGAGGGTGTGAAGGCATACTAAAATTATTTCAAATCCAACCCATGCTGTGGGTACTCATTTTAATTGTCTGAACAAGATGATTCTAATGAGTACCAACAACATAGATTGATGAACAATAACTTTAATATTGCATTTTGAGAAGAAGTCAACCACTCTTATCTGTAGCTCTGATTTTAATGTTGTAAAATGTTCACTTACGTTTCTTGTTTGATAATCTCAGAGTGAATGGCAGCCACGCCATTGACGGCATGAGATCCGATGATGGCTAGATGAGCCATGTTGATTTTCTTTTCACCGTATTCTTCTACGACGGACATCCTACGAAGACGATCGTTATCCCCAGGGAACTTTTTCTTAACTTCCTATAGAAAGACAAAATAATGTCAGAGCAACAGTTAACTCTTTCCCAAACAAGACCTGGTTTTGACATCCCTAATAGAAAAGGCTTTGGAAAACATTGAAACAAGAAATTGCTAATAACCAGCAGTTTCTCCTTTGGGCTCAATATTTTCTACACAATTTTTTACACAAATCCTATCTTTAATATCATCCATATTGTAATTTGTTGCAGTTTTTACAGAGGATCACGCTAAAATTTTGCCTTTTGGGAAAGGGTTAAGAGGGGTGAAGGCATTCCAAATTTGTTAAATCCTGATTACCGAAGAATCTTTTCCTTAACTTCCTTTAGAGAGATGAAAATATTGTGTGTAACCTTTTCTCAAACAGCAAATATAAGTTTTCAAATTTGAAAGCTTCTGCTGATAACAAAATGGAAGAACATATAGATAGGATATTTGTATGAATGACAATGTATAAATGATAGCATTAAATGGCATAGATTTTTTTTTCAATAGGACAATGTCCCTTCCTCTTAGAAAATCAAAAAGACATTTTGAAAACTGATGTGACAAATGTAGGGTAAAATTGTTCCATTTTCAACTACAGTAAAATTAATGGAGATTATGGCCCACTCATTTGCAAAAACAATGTGACATTTTGGATTTCAATGTGACTATGGTGCAAGCCTTTCTAGGTTACATCGATTTTAACATACCCTCCATAATTGACATTTAACTTTGGTTTTCAAAAGAAATCATGAGGCCTACCTCCAAGAAAAGATGGTTAATATGGTAGATAATCTGTAGATGTCTAGGCAGGAGGTTTTCAAGCAGGGAACATGGCCATCTCTCCAGGGCTTCGGGCAGTACAGTGTGGTTGGTGTACGCGCAGGTTTTGACGACGATCTCCCAGGCTTTTTCCCATGACACGCCTTCGATGTCCACAAATATGCGCATCAACTCAGGGATGGCCATCGATGGATGAGTATCGTTAAGCTGAATAGCAACCTAGAAAGGAAACAAGCCTTTGTGATTGTGAAACATGGATGCCCCTTGAACGTTTTTTTTTACTAATATGGACAAAAGGATAGGCATGAAATGGAATAATACTGTGCCCCATATCTAACCAAGCATGAGTACAAACAAGAGTTGTCCGCAGACAACGTAGCTCGCCTAATTTACAAGGTCAAGGGTCATGGTCACAAATGAAAGGTCTTGGCAGGAGGTATCCATGTGTGAAATATCAAGGCTCTATCTATAATAGTGCATGAGATATAGGCCAGGTTAAAGTTTTTCAAGTGAAGATGTGACCGGACGTGACGCTGACACTAGGGCTGTGACATTAGCTCCCCAGACATAAAGTCCCGGCTCGCTAAAAACAGACATAGTTGGTACAAGCAATAACATTATGTATACAAATATTCAACAAAACAGAGGAAAAGCATAATCCTTGAAATTTTTAATCCCTTTTATTACAATCATGTACCTTTAAGGAGGAAATAACAATAAAAGTACAATAGTTTGCTAACCAGTTCTATTTATACTAAGTTATTTTTGAAAGATGCTCGTTAGACATTACCTGCAAAAGAATATAATTGTACAGTCTGTAATCAAGAACTGTTCTCACCTTTTCTGGGAATGCATCAAATGACGTTCTGACAGGATCTTTACATCCAAACTTGGATGATTTGAATCGTCGGATGATGTCCTGTAGGGTAGCAGCTACGAGGAAGTACTGCTGACGAAGACGCAGCTCCTTTCCTTCAAAGAACTGAAATAATAACCAGATTATTGCTATACTAGAAGTAAACCCTTTCCAGCAGCAGATCGACAAAATTTTGAGGTGGTCCATATTGAAAACTAGTGCTTAATAAAGCACAGAAAATATTGCGGCAAAAGTAGAAAATGCTGATAATCAAGCTCTTATCTGTTAAAGGCATCAAAAAGCATCAATGGGTGGGGCTGGGTTAAAGGAAGAAATTATGCAACAAAAACTCTACTCAATCATTTGACACAAAGAATAAACTTGGATGACTAAATTGGCAGATGATTTCTTGTAAAGTGGCAGCGACCAGGAAGTACTGCAGACAAAGACGCAGCTCCTTACCCTCAAAGAACTGAAAAAGTTTTAAGGTTATACTTTCCAACGCAGGATGTTTGTGATGTCGCCCTAGAAATTCTGATATCACGTAAAATCTCATAAGGGATGGACTACCTTGAAGCTAATGTGTCAATCTAGACTGACATTTCTCGAAAGGTCCTATGTAAGAATATTTCAGAGTAATGTTTTGTCGGATGCCAGCACAAAGAAAGTTTATGCATTGACTCAAACTTTTTGAAATTGAATGTTCATATCAAGAATGAGAGAAGACACAAAAGCATAAACAACTGCATTCTACTCACATTATCATTTGGGTAGAGGACTCTGGTAATGTTCTCAGCCTGGTTTCTGTCACATACAGCATTGATGTACTCTCCATTGTTAACTGGAATATAAATAATCATGATTCATAATGAACCTAGAAGCATTTTACTCTTTCTAGTACAACTAACCATATGCCCCAGTCAATTCTTAACTCTTTCCAAAACAGCAAACTTCTAAGATGATCCAATTCAAGCTACAACAGACGACAAAAGGAATGTTGTTAAAGATAGAATTTGTGTACAAAATAGAATAGAAAATATTGAGACAAAAGGAGAAAGTGCTGATTATCAGCACTTTCTTCTTTCGCCTCAATGTTTTCCCAAGCCTCTTCTATTAAGGACGTCAAAATCAGGTCTTATTCATACAATACGACAATCATAAATCATTGCTTTTCAACAAAAACTTTATAACTGCAGCTTGTTTCAATCTGCAGTTACGAGGTTTTTGTTGAAAAGCTGTGAAATCTTACAACTGTGTATGAAGATAATAGTTATGTTAAAATTTTGTCCTTATTTAACCTAAATATTGTCTAATGCCAACAAATGACTTCTACCTATTCATTTGAAGTTAAGAATACTTGATACCTAAAACAAGCATATGTATACTTACAGAATCTCAAGTTAAAGCTGTTAGGAGCCTTAGCTGACCATAATCTCATAGTGTTGACAGTGTTGTTACCATAGCCTGGGATAGGGGTGTCATAGGGCATGGCAAATACAACCTGAAATTGTTGTAGATACAAATTTTCATGTCAATAATTCAAGTAACCTGTACTTGACCTAAGTAATTACATCCTTTAATTGTTTTCTAACTATATCTTTGAGACTGTCCGTTGTATATTGACACGAGAAGCCTGTACAGAATATAAAGTCACAGTGCTTACAGAAACTATCGATTCTGATCAACAATGTATGATTTTTGACCAGTTTTGACTATTCCGTGTCAAAATTATTCATTGCATATTTGTCAGGCTCAGGTGAATGTTTATTACCAAGGCAACAGTAAATCTGTCTGCATAAATTGACAGTATTTTCATCCCTTTCTGTCCCCCCATATCAACATCAGTATCTGTTTTCATACTTTTTAAGCAAAGACGACGGATATTTCCATGCAGTATTCATTCTTTTTTGCAAGAAAGATGCTTTAATTGAGACCGCTGTGAGATCAAAGCAAAATTAGTCCACTAAACCAATTTCTAAGATACATTCACACATAAAGTCACTCAGGACCATACAAACCATACAATTTGGGTTCAGATAGTCCAACCCTAATGAGATTAATGCGACAAAACTTTTCATGCCAATTCTTTAACGTTCATTATGTATCCTAACTTATTCAGGTGACATGGTAAACATTTGGCAATGGAACATTCCACCGCCGAATGTCTACGATGTCGCCCAAATAATTCCAATGTTGCATGAATCTCATTAGGGGCAGACTACTTTAAACAAAACATGAGCTTACCTGTGTATCTACCCATTTTCTCTTCCCATCCCTCTCTTCTACGCGACCATAAAAGTTGACAGGCAGGACATATTCAGGACGAGCCTTCTCCCAGGGGTTGCCATATCTTAGCCAATCATCAGGTTCTTCCATCTATTACGCAAATGAAAATTGTATATTGGTTGGATAATAAATGTATTTTGCACCAAAAGGAAAGCAATTGCCCCCAACTCTCTAGGCAGAGCTTGTGCCACAGGAAACCATGATGACTAATTGCAAAACTCAACACAAAGGTAATATGTCCACATTTCAAGGAAATCTTGACTGTGGAAAAATATTTGACTCTATATTACATGGCCCAAAACTTACAGTGTGCTCTTCTGGTAATTATTAATAATTATACAAAGCATTAAAATGGGTATAAATTTTAAGAAGCAGCTTTCAATTAAGATATATTATAGGGTTAATTCACGTTTTTGAGGTCGTTAACATTCTCAGAGGCCCAAAAAATGCGTTATCGCCTGAGACCGAAGGTCGAGGGCGATAACCCATTTTGTGGGCCTCTGAGAATGTTAACGACCGAAAAAACGTGAATTGACGCTATTATTGCATAAAATATGAAGAATTTGCAAAGAAATGTAATAAAATAAGACGAATAACTGAAAAGCTTTGTGAAAATTTAGCCACATTTTCACCGACAGACACCAGAGTTTTCCGGCATTCGACTCGACATATATTGAGTAAGTCCGATATCCACTAGACGGGCCGTTACATTTTCATCGTGTAGCTATGTAGTCAAGTTTCATCGCATTTTTACTGACATAATCTTCATTTGGGTTGGCGAAATCGTAAAAATGTTCGACTAAGTTTTCTTTTGGAAACATACTCTGGATATTCTAACGTTCATTTCAGTGCGGGTACAGTAATAAAACAAAAGGTCGGAACTTCCGAGGTAGATCTCTGGTTCGTTTCAGACATTCGTTCATTTCGATAAAAAAACAAAGTTGTAAAGGAAAAATTGCAGTAACTAAAAGAAGAACAAGAAACACATAGGCTTACCATCACATTTGACCTAGACCACAACCACTCAATTCTAATTTATATTCTTCCATGTCCACGAAATCCACTTTTAGTTCAAAATCTGTCAGCTGCCCGTTTGTTTACCTTTTGATTCCAAGAATTAAACCTACCTCACTATATTACGTCATCAGATATGGTTACACTGGGAGACCTAGTTTAATTGGGGTATAAACTGGAAATGGGGTCCTATAAGAATTTACATCGCGGAAAAGGGAAATGACAAAATTTCGGCTTTATTTTCAATTTTCTGAAGCACTCACAACAAATCCTCGATCGAGGATATGTGATTGCAAAATCGGTCCGATATTGCACATGAATTTACTGAATAACGACCGTTTTTGACAATATCAGACTGATTTTTGCTTGTTATCCAATGCCAATAACAGACTGAAAACACACATTTTAGGCAATAATATACATTAAAGCATTGACCTTTAGAGATTAATACTGCAAACACTTCAAATGCTTAAACTTGTTTACATACAATGTTAATTTCAAATCTGTGTCACAAAACCGAGGTAAAATTCAAACCAGCTAATTCAATTCTACATCAATAGACTCAAAATTGAAAATATTTTATTTTTTTATACCTCAGCCTGCCTTCTCATTCAATAACATATTTTATTATATTATCAATCCTTTACCGAACAAAACAGAACACTGCATATTATAATCAATTAACCCAATGCCAGATAATGATGCACACCTTTTAACACCCTACAAGATAAAGGCTTCGAAAAACATTGTGGAAAACGAAGAAATTGCTTGTGACAAGCAATTTCTTCATTTCCCACAATGCTTTCTACCCTAAGAGACCAATTTTTTTTTAATTTCATTCACTTGAAATTTTTGTCTGCAACATCATTCAATTAGGAAAAGTCTATAATTTTGTCGTCTGGTAATGGGTTAAATACTAACCTGCCACCCATTGTCAATCCTCTGTGAGAAGATACCGTAGTCGTATCTCAAACCGTAACCATAGGCAGCCAGACCCAGGGTTGCCATGGAGTCGAGAAAACAAGCAGCCAGACGACCCAGACCTCCGTTACCAAGCCCAGCATCCTCTTCAATTTCTTCCAATTCTTCAATGTCAAGGCCAAGCTGTTTATAAATACAAAATGAAATCATTAATTTGTTGGGGAAAAAATGACAAAATACTATACAAATGTGGCCATAGTAACAATTATACAATGTACACAGACGACCTAGACCTCCGTTATTTAGACCAGCATCCTCTTCAATAACCTCCAGTTTTTCAATGTCAAGGCCAAGCTGTTTATCAATAGAAAATGGTATTTATAGCAAAAATGACATTATGAAATGGTTGCCATGGAGTCGAGAAAACAAGCAGCCAGACGACCCAGACCTCCGTTACCAAGCCCAGCATCCTATTCAATTTCTTCCAGTTCTTCAATGTCAAGGCCAAGCTGTTTATAAATACAAAATGACATCATCAATCATTATTGTAATGCTAAATTTTGATAAGCAGGCGGTATAGAATAAGGCCAGACTGCACATATGTGCAGGCTGGTCTTGTTCTAATCTGCCTGCCAAGCAACTGTATTATTCTGAGAACAGCATGACCAGGATTCATTTGTTGCCATGGAGTAAAGAAAACAAGCAGCCAGACGACCCAGACCTCCTTTACCAAGCCCAGCATCCTCTTCAATTTCTTCCAATTCTTCAATGTCAAGGCCAAGCTGTTTATAAATACAAAATGAAATCATTAATTTGTTGGGGAAAAAATGACAAAATACTATACAAATGTGGCCATAGTAACAATTATACAATGTACACAGACGACCTAGACCTCCGTTATTTAGACCAGCATCCTCTTCAATAACCTCCAGTTTTTCAATGTCAAGGCCAAGCTGTTTATCAATAGAAAATGGTATTTATAGCAAAAATGACATTATGAAATGGTTGCCATGGAGTCGAGAAAACAAGCAGCCAGACGACCCAGACCTCCGTTACCAAGCCCAGCATCCTATTCAATTTCTTCCAGTTCTTCAATGTCAAGGCCAAGCTGTTTATAAATACAAAATGACATCATCAATCATTATTGTAATGCTAAATTTTGATAAGCAGGCGGTATAGAATAAGGCCAGACTGCACATATGTGCAGGCTGGTCTTGTTCTAATCTGCCTGCCAAGCAACTGTATTATTCTGAGAACAGCATGACCAGGATTCATTTGTTGCCATGGAGTAAAGAAAACAAGCAGCCAGACGACCCAGACCTCCTTTACCAAGCCCAGCATCCTCCTCAATTTCTTCTAGTTCTTCAATGTCAAGGCCAAGCTGTTTATAAATAGAAAACAAGAGCTGTCCGAAGACAGCGCCCTCGACTTTCTAAGTTGCTTAGTATAAAGGGGGCATAACTCCAAATATAGTGGAGCCAGGGTCATGGGCCCTAATAGTAAGGTAGAGGGTGTGATGGTGAATAAGTATTCCAAGTTTGGGTTGAATCCCTTTGATAGTATGGAAGTCATTGATGTTTGGAAAAACTTTAACCTTTGTTGCAACGCCGATGCTGACGCCAACGCCCGGGTGACAGTATCAGCTCTCATTTTCTTCGAAAAGTCCAGCTAATGATATTAATTTGTTGCCTTGGAGACAAGAAAACAAGCAGCTAGATGATCTCGGCCTCCATTACCCTTACAATTGTTTCGCATTAATGATTCAACTAATTCCCACATTTTGATGTCTTTGATGCCCCGCAAGATAAAGACTTTGGAATACATTGTGGGAAATGAAGAATTTGCTTGTCAAATTCCCACTTTTTTTTCTACCCAGAAAGACCAAAACATGAACAATTTATTTCACTTAGAATTATTGTCTGCAACATCTTTGAATTTGGACAAGTCTAAAATTTTGCAGTCTGGTAATGGGTTTACAAGTATTTTTGTTATTGTATTTGCTTTCAATTTCGACAGTTGAGAACTTTTATAAAGGGATAAGTTTAACCCATAACCAGACGACAAAATTTTGGACTGTTCCAATTTGAAAAATGTTGCAGACGACATTTTCAAGTAGATGAAAATTTAAAAATCTGCACATTTTGGGTTAGAAAACATTGTGGTAAATGAAGAAATTGCTTGTCACAAGCAATTTCTTCATTTTTCACAATGTTTTCCAGAGCATTTTCTTTTAACCCTTTCCCAAACAAGACCTGGTTTTGACGTCCCTAATAGAAAAGGCTTGGGAAAATATTGAAACAAAAGAAGAAACTGCTGATAACCAGCAGTTTCTCCTTTTGTCTCAATATTTTCTGTGCCATATTTTTCAAAAATCCTATCTTCAATAGCATCCATGTTGTCATTTGTGGCAGTTTTTGAAGTGGATCACCCTAAAATTTTGCCATTTGGGAAAGGGTTAAGGGAGTCAGAAGGCGTCACTGTGCAGTAATGGGTTAAACTATCTTCCTGATACACTATCTCTTTGAAATTGATAAGATAACTTCATAAATTACATCCAATTTTTCCAGAGCTTGAATGATGATAAAAAGATAGAGCTCTTTTTATTCATTGAACACAGATTCCCCCGACCTTGCAAACCTTGAAATATTTTAGAGAGAACTCTTGACTAATAAATAAATACAAGATATTCTTTGGAAATCGGCTTAGAAAAGCATTATTGATGATAACATAAAGCAATGGATTGACCATTTTCGGAACAGCAAGCAGCAAGGGTGGTACTAAAATTGGAAATCTGTTGAAGACAACAAAATAGATATTGAAAAGGATAGAATTTGTGTACAATACAATATAGCCAAGAAAATATGGAGGCAAAATGAGAAAATGCTGGTAAACAGCATTTTCTTCTATTACCTCAATGTTTTCAAAAGCAATTTTTAGGGGTGTCAACACCAGGTCTTGTGTAGAACAGAGTTAAGATTTGTCTACTGTCTAGAAATGATGAAAATGTCAATAAATATTTCCTCCCAAGTCAACTACACTCTACTGGCTCAGTATTAACATCAATTTACTGTCTTCCTAGTCGGCAAAATGTCAATCCCTCAAGGGCTTCTGATAATGGCTTTTCAAAATATAAAATACCATTTTATTCTTCTTCAAAACCTATGCTGATGGTTCTCATTAGAATTGTTTTGGTTTATTGGGGTTTTACGCTGTTTTCAACTGCTATGGTCATATCGCCCGGCTGGAGCACCTAACCATGCATGATAGATTCCTGTTGTTTCTCATACCAGTACTACCACAACTCTCTAACCGTGCCTCCAGCTGACATTTTTGTCAGAAAGGGCATTTACGGCGGCCAGGTATCGAACCCGGGACCTCGAATGAGAGGCAGATGCGCTACCAACTGCGCCATGGCCGTAGCCTTTATTAGAATTGTCTCATCAAAATGATTCCAACGATCCCACAACATCGGGTATGGATTTGAAATGATAATCAGCATTTATACCTCGATATTTTCTGTGTTAAATTGCACATAGATCCATTCTTAATTAACATCCATTTTGTCATCTACAGTAATTTCAAATTGAACCACCAAAGTGCCCCTACAATTTGTTGTTTGGGAAAATCTTGTAGAGACAATTAATCAAGGGCTTAATAAGCACAAACGATATAGGATTTAGGTGTAATATGACAGAAATAGATGTTAATTCTCCCCTATATTATAAAGCTTTGGTGCTGGTGTTATGCCAAAGCAGACATTAATCCTTTCCGGAACATCTTTTAGACTGCTCCGATTTGAAAGCTGCTGTAGATAACAATATCATGCTGATTAAAATAGGATTAATGTACAACATTGGGCTAACACATATTGAGGCAAAAGGAGAAAATGCTGATCATCAGCATTTTCTTCTTTTGCTTCAATGTTTTCCAAAGCCTTCACTATTAGGAAAGTCAAACCAGGTCTTGTTTTGGATAGGGTTAATCTGCATGAATGACATGTCTGATTATTTTGATTACTGACAAAGCTACAGATAATAGGCAGGGATTTTGTTACCTGCGAGTCCCGAGTCCCTGACTCACATTGTTTTCTCAGGACTCATTGAAAAATATTCAGTGAGTCCCAGAATGCTAACATTTTCAATGTGTAATCGACGTTGTCTTTCAAAGACTCCTATGTTTCAATATTGGACTCATTGTTTTGGAAACAAGTGGGTCCCAGGACTCTTCCGCATAAATTTGTAACAAAATCACTGAATAGGTTTGATTTATTGGGGGGTTTACGCCGTTTTCAACTACTAAGGTCATATCGCGGCAGCTGGAGCACCTAACCATGGATTCCTATCGTTTCTCATACCAGTACTACCACAACATCCTTACCGAGCCTCCAGCTGCTCCCCCACATAGGTTCACAATATCAAACTATTGATTACAGATAATAGGAGATAATTGCTTTTAAAGTACTTGTTTATTGTTCATCAAACCTATGCTGTGGGTACTCTTTGGAGTTGTCTCCTTGAGACAGGAGACGATTCAAATGAGTACTTACAACATAAGATTTGGGTTTGAAATAAGAAATTTGGATCTGTTGCTCTGGAAAAGAATGTGTGATTGTTTTTACTTTGTGATGATGAATGCTGTTTTTCGTGACAGATTAACCTTTTACCATACAGTGAACCTTTTTGATTGATTAATTCATTGATCCATTGGGGTTTAATGGCTCTTAACTGCTTTGAAAATATCACTGGTGACTGGAATACCTAACCCGGTGACCCCGGTTTCATTGTTTCTCATACCAGTACTACCACCATATCCTTACAGATCCTCCAGCTGCTTCCCCACATAAGTCAATGATTATCAAACCATTGGTGGGTGACAATTTTGTCAGAAAGGATATTTGCCTTGGCCATGGATTAAACCGGGGATGTCACAACAGAGAGTCAAATGCGCCACTAACTGTTATGTTCGCGGCCATTTTTGCTGTTTGGAAACACCATTGATGTAAATACAAAACCCACCTGATACATGGCTTCATCACAAGATCCCTGGATACCCAGATTCACCATGGTATTGGATAGGGTGCGGCCCATGTAGAACTCCAATGATAGGTAATACACCCTCTGAAAGTAAAAACAGGTATAATTTTAAACATGGCAACTACAAAATCAGGACAAAAACATGGAAGCAGTGGTAGATTCAGAGGAGAATTTGGGCATTCAAGCAAACCCCTCTCTGTTGCCCGATTATGGAAAAGTTAAAGTTATCAGCATTTCTTCACTTTGTCACAGTCAATAAAATGTTGATTCTCTAATTTGATTTTACCCAACCATGACTTGAGCTCAAAATATTATAGCTTATGATAAATGACCTGGCAGAGCATCTCTATCTAATAGCTAAAGATCCTCTGCTAGGTCATTGATCTTGAGATATAACAGTACATAGTGTAAAATTTGATGATAAAGCAAGTTTTCTATATTACTATCATAACAAAGAAATGCCTGGAGATATTTTCTTCTGACCATCTCAATGGCCATCTTGATTCAATTACTATGCAACTTTTCAATTTGATACATTTGGTAGCTTTCTATCTATGGTATAGCAATTTAACCCATTACCAGATGAGAAATTTTGGACTTTTCCAATTTGAAAGGTGTTGCATATAACAATTTAAAAATGATGAAATTTTAAAAATATTGCCATTTTGGGTAAGGAAGCATTGTGGAAACTGTAGAAATTGCTTGTCACAAGCAATTTCTTCATTTCCCACAATGTTTTCCCAAACCCGTTCTTGGGAAGGAGTCAAAAGGCATCATTTTGGAGTAATGGGTTAACACTTTCCTAAATAGCAAACACTTTGACTGTCCCAAATTTGAAAGCTGCTACAGATAATAAAATGGATGTCGATAAAGATAGGATTTCATTCATATTCATATTCTTTTACAGGGATTTCAAAACAAGGGATCATTAGAGAAATGTTAACCCTTTTGATGTCCAGAGAATAGAAAAGGTTTTGGATACATTAAGGCAGAAGAAGAAAATGCTTATCAGCATTTACTTCTTCAGCCTCAAAATTTTCTTATTTTAACCCTTTCCCAAACAAGACAGAGTTTTGACGTCCCTAGTAGAAATGGCTCTGTAAAACATTGAGACAAAAGAAGAAACTGCTGATAACCAGCAGTTTCTCCTTTTGTCTCAATATTTTCTTTGTCATATTTTACACAAAGTTTATCTTTATTCACTTTCATTTTGTCATTACTGGCAGTTTTTGAAGTGGATCACCCTAAAATTTTGTCGTTTTGTAAAGGGTTGATACTACACAGGGCTCCAGAAAACCGATAAAATACCGGTCTGGACTGGATTTTGATCTCTGAGACCGATTGAAATCATCAAATTAACTGAAAAAATCGGTCCAAAATATTTCCACAATTCATAAAAATCAACATGAAAAATAACAAAATCAAGGGTTTTACACTTTACCCCGAGATAAGGAGGTGACAGAAACCGATAATTGACCCGCAGGCATGCTTACAGTTACCTGCAATTTCACGGATGAATGATCTCGGATTTAGCTCTTGCCAAACACTAGACTGGTTCCCGTCTCTGATGCCACTATGCTGTATACATAGTCATACGACGGGTACCAGTTAAGCCAAACACATGTGAATCCGTCCTTTGAAATTTCTATTCTCCCAACCACAGATTTTGGTTTCGAATTGATCACGTGAGCTTACGCCTTTTACCAAATAAAGCAACAATTACGATGGTTTGTTTACAAACTGCGCGCGAGACACCAAGCAGGTGCGTGATTACAAGGAGATGACGTATCAAGGCTTCAGTTGAAGTCTGCAAATATTTAAACCTTTCCAGAACAGCGAATAGTCCACCACGCGTTAAGTCGGGACTGTCCACTAGATTTTATTCATCCAGAGTCGATTGTACATTCCCAAATACATAAAGAAAAAGAAAGATATGAAACACATCCGTAGATCTATCTAGTCCTACTTGAGCATGTCACTAGCAAGGTTTCTGGCGATCGTAGCAGACGTAAATTACCTACTTGGTTTATTCCTTCGTTTCTTGCCCAATTAATATTTTTTCTTCATTAGAACATAAAAATCCACATTCGAACTACAAAATAGCATGACGTAAATTCATACGATCTATGACGTAAATACGATTTACACAAGGGAGGTAGTTGGATTCGTTTGACCTATATCAGATCACGTGATGTTTTATATCTGGGGAACATCTCAAACACTCCGCGTGTTTAAAAACGGAATAGAAAAAAACTTCAGATGTCGCCTAACAGCGATTTCATTATTTCATGTAAATCATTTGTCATTCCTAACATAACATAGACGAAACTGCCCAAAGTGCCTAATGCAGTTAGGGCGTTTTAACAAAATGAAAGTAGGAATTTGTCACTAGTTTTTGTGTATCTTTCACTCGAGCTACAGATCACAATTTAGTTTGATCATCGGGAATTGAAACATGGAAGAGCTGGTGGCCCGAACTCTTGTATAAACGGGAAAGATATGAAAAATGATGTGTGTGTTTGGGGTGTCCAATTTTGGTACTAGTGCATGGGCGGGGGGGGGGGGGGGGGGGGGTGTGCTTGTTGGTTAAACATGGACCGATTCAGATTTCGAAATTTCCGGAGCCCTGATACTACATGTATATCAATCATCTCTTTCCACATCCTGTATGAGGTCTGCAGCAGCCTAAAATTTAAACAGTAAAATTGTGTTTCGGAGAGGGCTAGATGATCATGTGGGCTTTTATGTTATTCAGCCATTTCCTTTTTAACCCTTTGCCAAACAAGACCTGCTTTTGACTTTCCCAATAAAAATTGCTTCAGAAATCATTGAGACAAAAGAAGAAACTGCTGATAACCAGCAGTTTCTCCTTTTGTCTCAATATTTACCATGCTAAAATGCATACTAATTCTATCTTTATCAACATCCATTTTATCATCAGTTGCGGATTTCAAATTGGAACACCCTAAAATTTTGTCGTTTGGGAAAGGGTTAAACAAAAACACACAAAAACATAATATGTTGTACATGGTTTCAGCTTAATTTTACAGACTTCAATAACTTCACATATGGTCCATTTAACATTTATCATTGATATTTTTGCTTCTATGTACAAGCCTTTAAGAAGTTACATTACTTGTAGGTGCAAAACAATTTTTTGTAAATCTCTCATTCAATGTCAAATGGCTTTGGTGGCTTTCAATATAATACTGTATGAATGGGTGATCAGCAGAATTAATCCTTTCCCAAATGACAAAATGTTGGGGTGTTTCAATGACATCAAATTTTGTGCAAAAAATAGACTGAGTTTACCGTTATGTTTTGATAAATCGTCGGTGTTGTTATAACATCTCGTAACTACGGCTTGATTCAAGCCGTAGTTACGAGATTTTATAACAACACCAACGAAATACTATTTATTTGTCTGAAATTACGTCACGGTTTACTTGATAAAATCGTTCCCTATTGGGAAGATGATGCAGATGACAAAATGGACAATAATAACAATGGGATTTGTGTCTTGTAGCACAGAAAATATTAAGGCAAAGGGAGAAACTGATGATTATAAGCTGCTTAGCATTTTCTTCTTTTGCCTAAATATTTGCTCAATCCATTTTAATAGGGATATCAAAACCATTAAACCATTCCCAAACTAATGAAACAAGAATAGGTTTTGATGTCCCTTGTCGGAAAGGTTAATTTGGGAAAAAAAATAGGCAAAAAAAGTTTATGCTGATAACAGCATATTCTCCTTTTGTCTCAACATTTTCTGAGCTATAATATGACTCACAAATCCTATTCTTAACGCATTCGCAAAACAAGACCTGGTTTTGATGTCCCTAATAGAAAAGGCTTGGGAAAACATTGAAAGAGAGGAAGAAACAGTTTGCGATAGATCTCGTAATGGATTAAATAGAAGTTTGTTTGAGAAAGGGGGCGATCCAAAGCAAAAAGGGAGAGTTCTACCCGAATATATACAAACAAAAATATGTATATCCTGTTCGCTATATCTTCAGATTTCATGGTTTGGCATCAAAAAGTAGCAATGTGTGTGAATGGGTTAAATAGAAGTCTGTAACTTCAGAAAGAGGTAAGAGGGAATCCTTGAGCATAAAGGGATCAAGTTCTACCCGGATATGTACAAACAAAAATATGTATATCCTGTTTGATCTATGTCAAGATTTCATGGTTAGCTGCAGAAGCCCTCATTTCAAAATTAAATTGGTCATGACCTTTTACCCACTTGCTTACAAAAATATGCTGTCAAAAACAATAGCATACACAGCCGTTTTTTTCTAATACTTTGGAGATTGGGGTCCATAAGCAGGCAAATTGGAAAAATATATTTTTCTCAAAATTTGGAAAAAGGGTTTTACTACAGATTGCAACAAAAATTGAGTCCTCTGTTTAAACCCAGTTTTCTTTGATAGATTTAGCTCAACATAGGAAAGGGAATACTCTTGTAACAAGAATCAGGACAGCAAAGCGCGACTATCAAGTGCTGGATATTGAAAAATTGTAAGTCTGAAAAGGGTAACAAATCCATTAAAATAAATGTTAGAGTAGCAAATCTTTGCATAGAGGCTGATATTATGG